>JAFEMH010006248.1:0-130534 GCA_022495995.1 Adenophora triphylla var. japonica | reverse complement strand
ACTTTGACTTGCGAAAGTATGCAACAACGCTCAATGCGGCGCCGTGTTATTCGACTTTTTAACGTCCGACCCATGCCTATTCTATTTTCCTTGGACAATTCCGAAGTCAAAACCTCTATCGCGTAAGCAAAAACTCTATGAAATTTTGTTGAGGCTAAGAGACTTGACTTTCACGGCATTGGCCGTGTTGACTATAATCCGCGTCGCTCGTGGCGTTAAAAATTCCTATGATCCACTAGACCCTAGGACCGTTCTTCTCTCTCGGTTGGTGGGATCCACGTGCCCTATAGGACCCTCTCCGGAAGGCTATCCACCACGAGAGTCAAAATACGAGTGGAAAATGAGGGGCTTATAGGCGTAGTGGCCAGACATGCTTATCCGGGATCACAGAGTAGTTGCGAAAAGAAGACAGCCTTTTTGTAACCAAATAAAAATAAAAATAAAAAGACACGAGTTTTAAGTAAACTTGAAGATTCTTAATTGCATATTACTTGAGCCTTGACTAAACACCTACCACGAGTCTAAATACGTGCCTATCCCTTTCATCGGCGAGAAAGAAGTGGGTGAGAATGCCGGGTCAGCGGCTTGTCGGTGCTGAAATTTCGGGCTCGAATGGCTCGTGAGAATCGTCGAGTTTTGTCGGCCTAGAGATTCGAGAATGGCGGTTTGACCCGAAACATCAATGGTATGGGTAATCCGGTGACTGAGAGAGGAAGAACTAGCCCTAGCCTTGGAAAGCAGTCATAAGGTCCATGAGGAGCAGCAAGATATGCTCATCGATTCTCTCCGTCGTCGTGGGGTTCGAGATAGTGGTTGAAGTCGACGGTTCTTTGGTCATGTAATTGGAAGATGAAACCCACTGAAATAGTGATTTCAGCCCCTCCATCCTATAACCGGTGCCCTCCTCCATCCACATATGATCTCTTACCCAAGGACCCCACCAGCACCAGTCCTTTGAACATCCCCAGGCACGCAAGGAGCTCCTACACCTTTCGCACTCCTCGAGATAAGACCCAGCTTTGTTCACTACCAACGAAATTAAATGCTACTGCCACCCGATCACTCGGTCTCTGCATTCTCCCATAGGATTCATCCATCCTCCTCGATACGGACCATCCCGGAATAATTTGAAACCCCAGAACCAATCCAAGTGATCTCCTTAACCTACATCCTGCCCAGCAATGAATCTTCCAGCTCCGCCTTACAGCCGGGACTTCCTTTAGAGATCCCTTACTATTCCCTTACCCTAGTAGCTATGAATCCAACCCCTATGTCTCCGGCCTATCCTGTGGAAACACGGGACCGAGGTCAAGTTTACACATACTTCCCCTCTGAAAGATCCCCAAGTCGTGGTACCGGCTACGATGTGCCGCCCACTGCGCCGCCCAAGTCGATAAACCTACCCTGAGAACCAAACAATCCAAAAGCTGTCACCCGATCCCAACATGGCCTGGTTAGTGGAGCAAGTTAAGTCAAATCGGAAAAGTTTGGTGAGTGAGCACTAAGAAAGTAACTTATCGAGATCAAGCAGTCCAGCCAGATTGTCCCCCGCTTCCTCCAAAATTTCAGATGCCCGAGATTGAAAAGTTCAATGGCACAGACTGTCCTTGGACTCACATTGAGAGTTTTCTTCTTGCTATGAGGGCCAAGGATTGTACATATTAGCAAATGGATGATCATTTTCTACTATTGCTAAAGGGTTCAGCTCTTAGGTGATTCCTACTGGGTGAAGCCGAGGTAAGCTGACCACTCGTGGTTCGGTCTAAATGCTTTGTAAAAATCTCAATCTTTGCCAAAATGTGTTTTGATTACAGTTCCAAGGCTTTTCAAAGGTTCATTTTAAGTTAATATTCTTTTTGATGAGTTCAAGCATAGCCTGCTTTTGATTGAAATAACTAGCTGCCGAATAAAAGGAATAATTTTCAAAATGCTAGCATCTATTTTATACGTAATAAGTAATCGAGGGATACTCATGTTCCTTACCATCAATTCCCCCTCGAAATCTGAGCAAAAAGAGTCTCCCATCTCTCGGGGAAAAGTGTCTAGAAGCTCATTCACACTCCCCAGAAATGTCGCTCCTCATCCCTCCTTTTCCTCGGTCTGAAGTCCTTGTCCTAGTGTGAATGTGTGCCTGGAAATTCTAAATTTTTGTTTTTAGATCGGATTCACGCGAGTTTGAAAACATCCGGTTTAATTTGAAAAAGAGTCGCCACGCCATTTTGATTTCCTCAAAACTTTGAAAAAAGGATTTTAGGGTTCGGAGAGTTAAGTTGCCCCTTGGGAAGAACGGATCGTCGTTCACCCAAGGTGCCTTGCCGTAGCAAGTCTCCACTAGATTCCATTTTCGTGCTTGCTTGCGTGCTTTCTTGTGTGCATGTGTTGAAAAGAGGGGGAATGTCCCACAAGTTGTCTTCCGGACGTACAAACCATTTAATTGGTTGTCGCTCGGGATTCCTTGGAGTTTTTATGTGTTCGTGACTTTGATCCCGTCCTCATCTTGGACTTGTGATCATCGCTATTTGACCTTGGGTGTTGCGTGATCGAGAGAAGGACTCTCTTTTATAGTCCAAAATGGGGTTCTTTAGAAGGGTCCTTAGCCCATCAATCCTACGCCTTGAGACGATTGAGCTTATATGGGAGCTATCATGCTCGTCTCAAGCGATAATCGGAGATATAGGTTTAAGGTTTATCCCTTACTAAAGAGATTTTGGCACCTTTAATGGAAGAAATGATGTAAAGATAGGATCTTTACACCGGTCCATTAGAAGGTTGCTAATGGGGACATGGGGGAATGCATGTAAAAATGACATTTTTAGTGAAAAGATGACATTTTTAGGAGTGCGAAAGGATGCTTTTGATTTGCAAATGATGCTTTTTAATGTAAAGAAAGGATTTTTATGCAAAGGATGCACTTTTTATAGGAAGAATAGCATTTTAGGCAAAGGATGCTTCTTTCATGCAAAAGAAATGATCTTTAATGCAAAGGATGCATTTTTATGTATAAAATTGAGTTTTAGGATGCAAAAGGATGCAATTTGAATATAAAGATTACATTTTTATATGCAAAGGATGCATAAGGATACCATTTTTATGTAAAAAGGGATTTTTAGGTGCAAAGGATGCACCTTTAATGCAAAGATTACATTTTTATGGGCAAAGGATGCTTATTTCATGCAAAGGATGCAAAGGGGAGGGGTATGATTTATATGAATAAAGATAGGATCTTTAACAACAAATACCAAGTCCCAAGCAAGATAATAGTAATATATGAATGCAAGGAGCAATTATATCACATAAACAAGCATAATGCAAGGTAAGGGGTGAGAGGTTACCAATGGTGGTGACCTCTTCTTCTTTGGATCTTGCCTAGTGGATGGACCAACTTGGAAGGCTTGAGGAGGAGGAGGTGGCTTCTTGGCACTCTTCAACTTCTTGGATTTTCGCAGCGGGGCTTGAACGAGCTTTTGTGCTGAATATGGTATTTTGTTGTTGTGTCTAAAATGGGTAGAGGAGGCTCTATTTATAGGCGATCTGGATAAGGCTAATGAGGCCGTGCGGCTAGGAGTTCTCTCCTAATGCGGCCGTGCGGCATTATCTGTATGACTCGGCATGTTTCTAGAATCATGCAAGGTGGCACTTCTAGAAGGTTTTCCATATTAAGGAAAATGTGCCCTTTTAATTTAAATCAGTCCCTTCATTCCTCGGAAGGTTGAAGCAGTTGGGAATTGCTCCGGACTTTAGGAAAGTCGAGAAATTGCCGGAAAACAACCGGAAGGCATGAGCCAGATTTGGGTACTTACGAAGCCCCTCGGCAACGTCACTTGCGGGCGAGTGGGGTTGTCGATAGAAAGGATCCGATCGGCGAATGCGAGACGGATTAGGTGACCAAGGTGGTCGAGTGGCTAAACCTTTGGAAGGCTACCTACGTATCACGGAGGAATCAAGCCGGCCGTAGTTAGAGAAAGATCCGCGGGGAATAGCGGAGAGAAGACTGGTCTCTTCTTTGGGAAAATAGAAGAGAAAGTGACCTAGGAGGTCGGGCGATTGATCCTGCGGGGATATGCTAGAAGTGACCGATGTGGTCGGATATACGGACCTCTATGAGGGCTACTTCACCTGAGGAGTGATGAATGACAAAGGGGTGACCAATGTGGTCTGATGGCTGGACCTTTTTATGAAAAGTCTGCCTCACCGCTGAGGAGCGATGATGGAAAAAGGGTGACCCTTAGCGGTCGGATGGCTGGACCTTTTATGAAAGGCTACCTACGTATCCGGAGGAATCAAGCCTTGGTCGTAGTTCAAGCATCACTAGATAGTTAGGAACGATGTCTAGGATCCTTGAGGTTTTGACAATTAATGGAGGTTGTCACTGAGGTGACTAAAGCTTACGTCACTATCGAGGAGATAGAGGTAGCTGAAGTTTGGAAAACTTGAGCGTACTTCTCAATACTGTGATAGAGGTAGCTTAAGTTTGGAGAACTTGAGCGTACTTCTCAATACGTGATAGAGGTAGCTTAAATTTAGAGAACTTGAGCGTACTTCTCTATTCGTGATAGAGGTAGCTTAAGTTTAGAGAACTTGAGCGTACTTCTCTATTCGTGATAGAGGTAGCTTAAGTTTAGAGTTCGACAATTCGGAGGTTGTCACCTAGCGTCATTCCGTTATAACGGAAGTAACGGAGCGGCGGGAGGAAAGTCTATTTGCTTAGGAGATAACGGATATCCTTTGGAAAACGAAGTTATCCTAGTTAAAGGATAACGGGAATTATACGTCCAAGTGGGAAGTCCGGGGGCAAAATTGTAATTTACGCTCGGGCGAAAGAAGCCGCCCGGCGTGAGACGGGGCAAAAGAAGCCGTACGGCTAGAAGTCGATTTTCAGATTATTTAAAGCAGATTTGAACGGGCATTGGGCATTGTTGCCGCCCATCTGCCGAGGAAGAGAGAGAGGAGGGAGAGAATTTCTTCAAAATCCTTCAATTCCCTTTGCTTCTATTGATTGAAATGGATCAGGAGGAATCCTATGCCAAGGCAAGCAAGAAGAAACATCTCGGAGGCCGCTCGGAGGAGGAGGAAAGAACTCGTTCGTACGGAGAGGAAGTATGACTTCCTCACGCCTCCATCAGAGCTCTACCCGGGTAGGAGGGAGCACAAATCAACGAATCCTCAATCGGTTGGGGTAAGCATTCTTAATTTGCTCAATTCCTTCGATTTTGATTGAATTTTGGTTGGTTCTAGGGCTTGACTCGAGTTTTAGGAATTTCTCGAATTTTCCTAGGATTTTTGATGATGATTTTGAAATATTAATGATTAACCTATGAGGCTAAGAAGATTAACGATCATGCATGTGCAATTTTCTTAAGAAATAATGAGAATGACCCATTTTTGAAAATAAATTGGGAAAATAATTGTCTAAGATGTGACGGAGTCCTTGCATGTGCTAGAACTAGGTCAAATTTTGATCATGGATGCTAAAACGGGATTTTGGATGATGAAAAGGATTCATGCATGCCATTTTTGAGAAAAAATTAATGCTTATGTGCAAATAATTTTGAAAATTGTGATTTTGTGCTTAGGATAGCAATGTGCTTGACATGATGTGTTTCAAGTGATGAAAGACACGTTTTTCATGCAAAGGATGCTAGAAAAATTTTATTGAATGCTTTTCTTTTGAAAACATGTGCACTTTTGAATATATGCATGCTTTTGAAATGAGGTGAAGGACTGATACGTTTCTTTTGCTGTGCTTGTCTACAGGAGAACAAGTCTAGGGGGCCTTCCGAGATTGCAGTGAGGCTGTGGCAGAGGATGCCTGATTTTGAGAAAGATGGGGTGAACCCCAAGCAGCTAGTGAGGGCTACCGGCCTGGATTTATTTATTGAGGCTATTGGCAGAGGTATTCACATTACCTCGAAGAGCAAGGGCTTGATCCAGGCCCTTTCGGAGTTCTGGTGGGACACTACCCACAGCTTTCACCTTAGGCAGGGGAGGCGCAGTGACACTGCGGATTTCACTTTGCTATCCAGCTGCAGGTTCACGGGAGGCTGTGACTGGAGGAACCATATTACGGCGGAGGAGTTTAGAGCTTTGGTTGGGTTTGAGCTTATTCCTAAGGGTCTCGGGATGGAGACTAGGAATGTCAAGGTGGCGATCAGAGCGCATGCGGGAATTTCTTTGCTAATGAGGTGGCTTGCCTCCCGGCTTGCGAGGGCTTTTGTGTGGTTGATGTTGTCGGTCACCATTTTTGCTAGTGCAGGGACGGCGCTATGACTTGCCTTCTCGACTCCTTGGAGGATGTAGATGGGATTGGGACGGTCTCTTGGGGGCGAGGCCGGTTTGGCGGAGCTTTACTTTTCCACTGGATCTCTGCGGTAGGAATAAGAGGATGCTTCGATGGATTGCTTCTCTTTTGCTCTTGAGGTAGTCTCACTTTCTTTTCTCTCTTTTACTTCTTGTCTTTGAGACTTTTATGAGAGAAAATGACCTTTTGATGTTTTGAACATGCGGGTGCGGTTTTGCGAGGTGATCGGGTTCTTTCAGTGGAACCGACGGAAGCGATGCTACCATCTTTCCCGCTATGGTCATTTGGAGGAGATGCGAGGGATAAGTTCATAGGGAAGACCCGGATCACCTTTGACTACAAGATGGTTAGGCCGGTTATCAACGGGGATGGGCACGATGGAGTGGACTTTTACCCTTGGGGAGGTATCCGAGAGATTTTTGCTAGGAGAGGCCGTGGAGCGACGAGGCGAGCGGTGGTTGGCCGGGCGACATGTGATGTCATCTATACGGGGACCGTTTCTCTAGGCGGCATGGCCATATCCCTCCATTGGATGCCATTACCCCCATGATCCTCCGGCCACGGATCTGCAGCCCGGGATTGGTCGGCGGATGACATAGAGATATCGGGCGGAGTGTAGCGGTGAGGAGTATTTTGACATGGCTACCCCTTATGCTATCTTTGTGGAGCGGCGGCGAGGACGCCACGAAGCTAGTGGTAGGCTGTCACTCGGGGGTATGGGGAGGCCGAGCCTGCGGCCCGCCGATGCCTCCTGCTCATCTTTCTTATGTAGTCGATAGGGTACCGTAGGAGGTTCGGGATACTGTCCCCGACACTAGGGAGCCCCGGTATACTCTGCCGGGGCACCTTGTAAGTACACTTTAGGGTCTTTTCCCTTTTTTAGACTTCTTTGCTTTTTGCAATTTCGAGATTTTACGAGATTTTCTTCTCTTTTCTCGGGTTCCGGCTCGCACTTATGACGGCTTGGTCGAGGCGAGAATAGGGGCTGGAAGGATGTATGCCGGTCCCTTTTGAAGAAGGCGGCTTGCGCTTCAAAGGCTGCACGACGAACGTCTGCAGGAGACCCGTGCGCAAAAGGAGGCATGTAGGGGCACGGCATCCACCTCATCGGCTTGAGTACTCCTCTAGCGCCATTGCCTCGGGGGACGGGGACCCGATGCCGACATTCTGGAGCATAGGCGGAGTATGAACATGTGAATGTTCATCTTTACGATGTGAGCGACGGTGAGGACTTGATGAGAGAGGCGAGCCTTCTATGAGTTGAGTAGTGATGAGGAAGAATCGGAGGCCTAGGAGGTCTTTAGATTTGATCTAGGAGGAAAAATAAACAATGAACAATTTTATGCATATTTTGTTTATTTTTTGCTTTATTTGGGTGCCGATGGGCGAAAACAATGTATTAATGTTTTATTTGTTTTTTTAATTTATGCTTTATGAATTTGCATATTACTTGAGCCTCGGGGCAGTTTTTTTGCTTGGAATTGGGGCTGAAACTGGGCCAAAATGATTTGTGATGACACATAACTGCATGGTTAATGTTTGGATATGTTTTTGTACAGGTTTCTGTTGGAAAAGTGGGGTGAAAACTCCCTTTGGGCAGCAACTTGGTTGCTGCAGATTTTTTCTCACATCAGGCAAATGAAGCCGTGCGGTCAGGACCTGAGAGCAAATGAAGCCGTGCGGCTCACAGTTAAATGTCAGGGTGGTTATTTTTAGAATAAAATCAAGGCTTGGCCATTTCATTTCATTTTCACTCTAGACTTGTCCCAATGTTCCCAGCACATATTTGACCTAAAGACATCAACTTTGATCATTTTGCAATGGAGAAGCCCGTTAGATTGCAAAGGGGGAAAAGAGACCGCTTTCTATCCGATCTTCAATCTTGGGTGAGATATAACTTTCAATCTCACAAGGGGCTGTTTGATTCTTCTTTCAAGATCAAATCTTTATGGCATTTGAGGGATCTCCCGCCCGATTGGGACCTTTTGAGAGCAGCAGCAAGGTTTTGGGACGTCCGGAGAGACGTTACTGCTTTTCTTACAATGAGATTGTCCCAACTTATGAAGACTTCGAGCCTTGATTGGGGGTCCAGAAATTGAGGCTATATCGATTCCTACTGATCGAAGATGTGCCGGTGGCGGCAAAGTTGGCATCTTTTACGCACATATCTGCAGGAGAGGTGAGGGATGATGATAGCTCCGGACAGGATTGACCTTTCTGATATCCCGGGCAGGTTCGGGTCTCCGGATATGGCTACGACCACGGTGGCTATGGATGCCTTTATCCTCTGCATATTCTCTTCTCTGTTCACTGCTGAGTCCGTGGGGATCTGTCATGGTGGTCTCTTGGACATGGTTAGGGATTGCAGGAGTGGGAAGGACATTGTCCCATTGGTTTTGGGTGAGACTTGCATGGCATCGATAGGATGGCTAGAGGAGACCGTTTCATGAGGTGCAGGAGTCCGGCCGTGTTGACTTTGTGGCTGCGGGGAGAGGCTCGGGGCTTTGCCGGGGGCTTTGCCGACTCGGTGCCCTTGGGTGATTTCCGGAGGGTTTACCTCGCGGCGGGACCGGGGTGGCTGGGAGGCTGATGATGGCTAGGCTATCCACTTCGGATATTGGCTGGTGGGTACCTCCTGGAGGCTGCGGACCGGGAGGACATTTCAGGAGTCCTATATAGTGAGGGTTCCGGGGTTCTGCTGGTCATCCTTCTACATACCTGCTTGGTATCCGGGCAGTTCGGGGCCTTACAGGAGCCGTTTGGCTATTGGGAGGACATCCGTACCATGGAGGTGGTGCCATTAGATATAAGAGATCCAGCCAGCTTCTCATTCTTCTCGAGGGCTTGGACATACACCGTTTTCCCACCCGGGGCTATCCTTAGGAGCAGGAAGAGTACCATCTTGACTACGGTCTACTTGGATTGGTACGAGAGGGAGATGGGAGCAACTCAGGTCATATTGGGAGAGAGGCGTCAGGCTTTATTGGGGGCTGACGGTGACTCGAGCAGGACTCTGAGGGAGACTGAAGCTAAGGCGAGTCACCATAACCAGTCAGGTGACCTTATCAAAGATATGGAGGCTCGATATAAGAGGCTTTCTGAAGTCGCTCCCTTGGCTGAGGCTCAGAGGGAGGAGGTACGGACTCGTTCTCGTGTTGAGAGGACACTTATTGACACGGGTTTGATGGAGGCTCCAGTGAGGATACCGGAGATCGGGATGAGGGAGACCGGCATCTTGGAGAAGAAGAGAAAGAAAACTCGACGGGGTCGAGGTAAAGGGAAGAAGACCAAAGAAGACTCAGTGAATGACGGCGACGGATCTTTTCTTAGGATTCCCTTATTGCCATTTTTGCAAACACAGTAGTTTATTAGGCATTTTATTGTATTTTAGATCTTTGTAGCAGGTTAGCAGAGTCAAGAGTAGACCGTGCTTGAACTCATCAAGAAGTTTTTAACTTGTAATGAACAAGAGATATTATCTTAGAAATTAATCAAGACACAATTTCATGGAAATTTCAGATGTCTTATTGATTAGGACCCGTTTTATGAAAACTTGAATATCCTTTATTATTGTTTAGGACGCATTTCATGGAGACTTAATCGCCCTTTTTATTGTTTAGACCGAACCATAAATGGCTGCCTACGTTCCCCTTTTACAAGAAAGACTAAGGGGCTCAGGTCTTCGTAGTTCATTCTGGTGAACTCTTTTTTTTTTTTTTATGTGCAGCCCTGTTTTTTGCCTAGACCGCCCTTTTTGGGTTTTCAGCCTAGCTGGGCATTACTCTTTTTGCACTAAGATTTTTCTTTCTTTTTTTTTTATGTGCAACCCTGTTTTTTGCCTAGACCGCCCTTTTTGGGTTTTCAGCCTAGCTGGGTATTACTCTTTTTGCACTAAGATTTTTTTTCTTCTTTTTTTTTTCTTCTTTTTTTTTTTTATTTCTTAGACATAGTACCTTCGGAGCTTATCACCGTTGACTGGGTGGACAAAGGGATTGTCGTCCAAGTCTGCAAGTTTCATGGCTCCTCCCGATAGTATCTTCTGCACCACATACGGGCCGATCCAAACGGGTTCCCATTTTCCCAGGGGGTTGTCTCTGGTAGGGGGCTTCACTTTCAACACTAAGTCACCCTCTTTGATGTCCCTGGCCTTGACCTTTTTGTCAAATGCTCTGGCCATTCGCCTCTGGTAGGCTCGGGTGTGCTCCATGGCTTTTAGCCTTCTTTCATCGAGCAGGGCCAACTCATCATGCCGGCTACGTAGCCATTCTACTTCGTTGACACTGTTTTCCAGGAGGACCCTTAATGACGGGATTTCCAACTCCACTGGTAACACTGCTTCCATCCCGTAAGTTAGGGCAAAAGGAGTTTCTCCTGTGGCTATTCTGACAGACGTTCTGTAGCCCCAGAGTGCTAGGTGCAGCTTTTCGGGCCAATCACGACCACGGGTGGCCATTTTCCGGATGATCCGTTCGAGCGTCTTATTAGCAGCTTCCACGGCTCCGTTAGTCTGAGGTCTGTATGGGGATGACTTGTGGCGAGTGATTCTGAATTCTGACAGTAACCTATCGCAGTCTCCTTCAAAGTGCGACCCATTATCAGAAATGATCTCATTGGGCACCCCATATCTACACATTATGTTTTCCTTGATAAACTGGGCCACCTTCTTGGAAGTGAGGACCTTGTAGGACTTGGCCTCTACCCACTTGGTGAAGTAGTCGACGGCTACTAACACAAATTCATGCCCATTGCTTCCTGCCGGGGCTATCTTCCCTATCACGTCAATACCCCAAGTTGCAAACGGCCAAGGAGTCGTCATGCAGTACAGGTCATGAGGCGGGAGATGGTTGAGGTTGGCAAACCGTTGGCATTTGTCGCACGCTCGGACATGCTGGACACAGTCTGTCTCCATGGAAATCCAGTAGTAACCCATTCTGAGGATCACTTGCATCAGGGCTCTAGCATTCATATGAGGACCGCAGGGACCATTGTGGACTTCGGTCATCAACTCTCTGGCCCTTTCTTGAGTGACACACAAGAGGAGTGGTCCTTGGTACCGCTTCTTGTACAGGTTGCCTCCTAAAATGACATAATGGGAGGCCAACCTTTTCAGGGCTTGCAAGCTCTTGGCTTTGACACCTTCTTTTGGTCTACCTTCTTCGTCTCTGAAAGCTGACTCTCCATCTTTGAGGAACTGGTAAATTTGATTGTACCAGGGTTCCTTGATAGGCTCAGGTCCCAAGTCTACTTCACAACAGAAGGTCGGGGCTTCTCTTCTACCCACTCTGAAGGGTTTTATGGCTTTTCCCTCGGGGATCTCTACCAGTGAGGCTAGAGTAGCTAGGGCATCTGCGAATCTGTTCTTTTCCCTTGGCAAGTAGTGGAAAGTCACTTCTCTGAACTGTCCAGTCAACTCCTCCATATGGGCATGATACCGCTGAAGATTAGGGTCCACAGTCTTCCATTTGTTGGAGACCTGGTTGATGATCAGGGCTGAGTCTCCATAAACTTCGAGCTCCTTGACATTCCTTTCTAAGGCAGCTTCTAAACCAGCAATGCAGGCTTCGTACTCGGCAACATTGTTCGTGGCAGGGAAGTTCAACTTAAGGGCTATGGGCGTGTGCTCATCTTTCGGGTCAACCAGTAGCATCCCTACGCCATTTCCTCTTTTGTTAGCGGCTCCATCAAAGAAAAGCTGCCATCGGTTCTCAGGCTCGACTACAAAGATCCCTTCATCTGGGAATTGGGGTTCAGGCCCACGGTCCTCATTACTAGGAAAATTTGCCAGATGGTCTGACAATGCTTGACCCTTGATGGCCTTTCTGGTCACGTAGTTGATGTCGTATTCAGCCAAGAAGAAGGACCATTTTGCTAGGCGCATCGAGAGGGAAGGCTTGTCAAAGATGTACTTGATGGGGTCCATTTTCGAGACCAAGTTCACAGGGTGGGCTTGCATATAATGCTTGGCTGCAGACTACCGGACCGATCCTGCACAAGTCTTTTCACATGCTGAGTAATTGAGCTCACTTCCCTGCAGCTTTCGGCTGACAAAGTAAATGGCATTTTCTACCAGATAGTCTTTCTTCTCTTGAGCAAGCATAGCCCCAACTGCCGTATCAGTGACAGTGAGATAGAGCAGAAGAGGTTTCTGTCTATGTGGGGGGCATAGTACCGGAGGATGTACTAAGTACGCCTTGATCTGGTCAAAGGCATCCTGGCATTCTTCGGTCCACTCTGTGTCTACATTCTTCTTCATGAGCTTGAAGATGGGCTCGCACATAGTGGTCAACTGGTTGACGGAAATGATGTCCTGCGGTTGCCCATAAAACTTTTGACTTATATGCGGGTTTGAGGTGGCCTCATGTCCATAATGGCTTTGATCTTTCGGGGAGTCGACTTCGATACCTCGCTCCGTGGCCATATACCCAAGCACTTTTCCCCTTGTCACTCCGAAGGTGCATTTTAGCGGGGTTTAGTCTCATGGAATGTTGTCTCGGCCTCTCGAAGAACTTCGCAGGTCAACAAAGTGTTGCCCATCCTCGCCTTTGGAGTGAATTATCATGTCGTCGACGTAGACCTCAATCTCCTTGTGGATCATGTCATGAAAAGCGCGGTCGCTGCCCTTTAATAAGTAGCCCCGGCGTTCTTGAGCCCAAATGGCATTACTGTATAGCAGTAAGTTCCCCACGGTGTGGTGAAGGCTGTCTCTTCTTGGTCTTCTTCGGCCATCTTGATCTGGTTGTAGCCTGCAAAGCCGTCAACGAAGGATTTGACTTCGTAGTTGGCAGTGGCGTCCACCAGGATGTCTATGTTTGGCAAGGGGTAATCGTCTTTGGGGCTGGCCTTGTTCAGATCCCGAAAATTTACACAGCAGTGCACCTTCCCATTGGCCTTGGTTACGGTCACAATATTGGACAACCATGTCGAATATTCGATGACTCTGATGAATCCTACCCGCAGTAGCTTCTCAATTTCTTCTTTGACCTGTAGAGACCACTCTGGCTTGATTTTCCTCAGTTTCATCTTCACTGGCTTAGCATCTGGTGCTAGAGGGATTCTGTGCTCTACTATTGAACTGTCTAGCCCCGGCATATCCTTGTACGACCATGCAAAGAAGTCCATGTATTCTCTAAGCAGATTAACCAGTCTGTCCCTTTCAACCCCCTGGAAGAAGCTTCCAGTCTGTGTCTCTTTAGGTTCCTCGACAGTACCCAAGTTAACACTTGTCAAAACCTCCTCGACAGCTTGGGCCCGGTTTTCCTCTTTTTCTGTAACCTGCTTAAAGATTTCTTTAATGTATTGTTCGTTTAGTGTGTTTGCATCTTGTTCAAATTATTCATTATTAACTATTGTTAAGTTTTGAGTTAATTTATCATTTGTTAAGTTGGCAATAAGAGGATACTCAGAAAGATCTGTCATTTCATTCAAAGCAAGGGGAAAGATGACATTGATTACATGTTCATAATCCTCAGGCGTGAGGCCTTCGGATGACTCAGAGGACTGGAATTCAAAGATTCCTGACTCAACTGATTCTTGACCCTACTGACTCTGGACCCTACACTACTTATTGACTCGAAGTGTTTGACGGGTTGGGTGGGGTTTCCTCTTTCTGCTTTGTTGCCACAGGGAGTAGCAGTCTTGTCAGCATTCTTCAGAAAGTTGGAGACTTCAAACTGATCAAAAACTTGCCGGAAATCATTGGTAGGCCGGTATCTTGGAAAGATGGTGAGAGGAGCTAGAGTAGCTTGATGCAATCTCTCGGCGAGCTCGTCTGTGACAACTGGACTCATTGACTGAAGAGTCTGGCTCATCTTATCAATACACTGCTGATAACTCATTTTCTCTTTACTGATCTTTGATACCACGACCTTGTCAGTATAGCCAACAGGAGGGTTGGCCTGGATAATGCTGATGAAGTCTTCTTCAGAAGGGACCTTGATTCTTCCTTGATTAGCCACGTATTCTATGGGTTTTCTGTATTCTGCTTCCAAATCTGCTAGCTTCTCATTGAACTTCACGATGGCGACAAATTCAGAACTTTCTGCCTCGAGAGGGTCACTGACTACAGGGGTATCAGGCTGGACTGCATTTTGAATGACGGGTTTTTTGGTAGGTTCCTTGGCATAACTGACGTAGTAGTCGAGCTTGCACGAAGGCTCCCTAAAGTTCCAACGCTCTTGTCCCAGGCTTCGTACCTTTCTTTTAATTTACATTTGCATGGACTTCCTCTTCTTCTTCTTTCTTGAAGGAGCGTCTTCGTTAATCCATTCTTGATACTCATATTCCAGGGCAGTCTTCACAATCACACGTCATACTAGATGTGGGGCTGAGTTGAGCTGGGATGGCCTCTCCAACTACTTGAGTCGTTACCATTGTTGACTACCACGTTGGCCATTTTGACACCTTTGGAAAGTTGAAACTTGAGGATTACGGCAAGCTGTAGAAATTACTGCGCTAACAAGTCGGCCCGACCCGGTGTTCTCACCCACTTCTTTCTTCTTTGCGGGAAAGGGATAGGAGAGGTTTAGACTCGGGGTAGGTGTTTAGGTGAAGGCTCAAGCAATATGCAAATTAAGAATCTTCCGGTTTACTTAAAACAATGTCTTTTATTAATTTCTATTTGGTTGGAAAAGGGGTTACGCCTTCTTTTCGCAACTTCTCTAGATCCTGGATTAGTGGGTTTCGTCACTACGTCTATGAGCCCCTCGTATTCCACTGTATTTCGACCTCCCGGGGTGGATAGCCCGGGCGAGGGTCCTATAGGGCACGCGGATCCCACCGGCCAGAGAGAAGAACGCTCCTAATGGGTCTGGCGGGTCATAGGAACTTTTAACGCACGAGCGATGCGAATTATAGTCAAGGCAATGCGGGAAAGTCTCGTCTTTCGGCCTTAACAGAATTTCGGCGGAGAATTTCGCTTTGCGCGATTGACGTTTTGACTTTTCGGTAATGTCCGAGAAGATAATAGGCATGGGTCGGGCGGTAAAAGCCGGATGACACAGTGTCACATTGAACTTCGTTGCATACGCCGTGCGTGAGTCAAGATCGAAGTCAATGCCGGGTCAAGATCTTGCCAATTTTTCCTTGTCGGAATTTTGGCAGAGCTTCGATTGAGCAAAAGAACTTTGGATTTTCTTGGCAAGGACTCGGTCTCGACTCTTACACATTCCGGGCAGGTCAAGGTCGAAGTCAATGCCGGAGTCAAGATCTTGCCATTTTTTTCTTTGTCGGAATTTTGCTCCGGTCAGTCTGGGAGCCCCAGTCAGTCTTGAAACTGAATAGCCCCAAGCTGCCAAGGCTGCCAGATTAACCTCAATTTTTCCTGGTGGAATTGCCACTGAGGCCGCCCGGTCAGAATCCAAGGAGGATTGAGTCGTACGACTGCATGGATCAATTTTCCAGGTTCCACTTCTTTGCAATTTCAGGTTGTTTCCCGAACATTTTAGGCACCTTTTAGCCTTGAGAAGGCTTCCTGTTCAAAGTATGCACAATTTCCAAGATGCAAATGATGCAATGAAAGGCAAAGAAAGCAAGCACGATAATTGGAATCCGCGATGGGAGTCTAACCCGCTCAAAGGAAAAAAGCTTTCTTTTTTTTTATTTTCGAAAAGAGATACCGGTACGTGGGATTGTTAAACCACCGTTTATCCCAAGCCCCGGGTTAGGAAGCGATACAGGAAGGTTAGTGGTTTCCACCTATATACCGGGTATCGTTTATTTTGAAAATGAAAGCTTTTCTCCTTTGGAATTTTCCCAGTAGTCGGCTTGTGAATGTGTGCCCAAATTCTAAATTTTTGTTTTTAGATCGGATTCACGCGAGTTTGAAGACATCCGGTTTAATTTGAAAAACGGAGTCGCCACGCCATTTTGATTTCCTCAAAACTTTGAAAAAAAGGATTTTAGGATTCGGAGGTTAAGTTACCCCTTGGGAAGAACGGATCGTCGTTCACCTAAGGTGCCTTGCCGTAGCAAGTCTCCCTAGATTCCATTTTTCGTGCTTGCTTGCGTGCTTTCTTGTGTGCATGTGTTGAAAAGAGGGGGGGGGATGTCCCAAGTCGTCTTCCGGACGTACAAACCATTTAGTTGGTTGTCGCTCGGGATTCCTTGGATTTTTTATGTGTTCGGGACTTTGATCCCGTCCTCATCTTGGACTTGTGATCATCGCTATTTGACCTTGGGTCTTTGCGTGATCGAGAGAAGGACTCTCTTTTATAGTCCAAAATGGGGTTCTTTAGAAAAGGAGCGTCCTTAGCCCATCAATCCTACGCCTTGAGACGATTGAGCTTATATGGGAGCTATCGTGCTCGTCTCAAGCGATAATCGGAGATATAGGTTTAAGGTTTATCCCTTTTTAAAGAGATTTTGGCACCTTTAATGGAAGAAACGATGTAAAGATAGGATCTTTACACCGGTCCATTCCGAAGGTTGCTAATGGGGACATGGGGGAATGCATGTAAAAATGACATTTTTAGTGAAAAGATGACATTTTTGGGTGCAAAGGATGCTTTTGATTTGCAAATGATGCTTTTTGATGTAAAGAAAGGATTTTTATGCAAATGATGCATTTTATTATAGGAAAATAGCATTTTTAGGCAAAGAATGCTTCTTTCATGCAAAGAAATGATCTTTAATGCAAAGGATGCATTTTTATGTGTGAAAATGAGTTTTAGGATGCAAAGGATGCAATTTGAATATAAAGATTACATTTTTATATGCAAAGGATGCATAAGGATACCATTTTTATGTAAAAAAAGAGATTTTTAGGTGCAAAGGAAGCACCTTTAATGCAAAGATTACATTTTTATGGGCAAAGGATGCTTATTTCATGCAAAGGATGCAAAGGGGGAGGGGGTATGTTTATATGAATAAATATAGGATCTTTAACAACAAATACCAAGTCCCAAGCAAGATAATAGTAATATATGAATGCAAGGAGCAATTATATCACATAAACAAGCATAATGCAGGGTAAGGGAGTGAGAGGTTACCAATGGTGGTGACCTCTTCTTCTTTGATTCTTGCCTAGTGGATGGACCAACTTGGAAGGCTTCAAGGAGGAGGGAGGTAGCTTCTTGGCACTCTTCAACTTCTGGGATTTTTGCAGCAGGGCTTGAACAGAGCTTTTGTGCTGAATATGGTATTTTGTTTGTGTCTAAAATGGGTAGAGGAGGGCTCTATTTATAGGCAGTCTGGATAAGGCTAATGAGGCCGTGCGGCTAGGAGTTCCCTCTTAATGCAGCCGTGCGGCATTATCCTATGTGACTCAGCATGTTTCTAGAATCATGCAAGGTGGCACTTCTAGAAAGTTTTCCATACTAAGGAAAACGTGCCCTTTTAATTTAAATTAGTCCCTTCATTCCTCGAAAGGTTCGGAACAGTTCCGGAATTGCTCCCGGACTTTAGGAAAGTCCGAGGAATTGCCGGGAAACTTAACCGGAAGGCATGAGCCAGATTTGGGTACTTACACCTAGGAATGTCAAATAAGTCGGTTTGAGCTCGTCCCAGCTCAGGTATAACGTGTGCCGGTGGCTCGATCAGACCAGTCTCCCTCATAGCTGCCCTAGCATTTCTCTCTTGTCTCAAGGCCTCTCTGCAAGCCATCACCTCTGGATCATCCCTCAGAGCATCTCTCCGGATCTCTTGCCTCCGATAATCTTCAGCAACACCGTCGGTAACATTATCTGGGTTCCCCTGGGCCTCTGTATCTCTGAAAGACCGGCTGATCGGGTAGTTTGCTCCCAAATACTACCGATGGCGAGCCTCTATCGCCAACTACACAGGACCCTGTTGTTCCTCATACCAGATCAAATACTCCGTGGTTAAGAACGTAATCCCTCTGGACTGCCGAAGAAGTTTCCGTGTGGGAAAGAAACCCTCCAGAAAGGATCTGCTGAAAAGCTGCATAGCCTGGGGCTCTATCATAGCCAGAGGAACAGCATCAGTCATCAGCCTCTCTCTCAAAGACCGGACAATCTGTTGAGGGTACCCATACTGCCTGCTCACCAATGACGGGATGCAGAATGAAGACACATGCAAGCCTGGCAGCCTGACTACCACTGACCCATCCTGAATGTCTCTCATGATCTGTAGCCCCCATGCTGGAATCCAAAAGCTCAGATCGGCAGTCCCGTACCGTGTCAACCTCTTCTGCCAGCTGTCAGCGGCCACGTCTCTCAGCAACCTACGCGACCTGGTCACCCAAGGCATCGCCGTCCGACCCTCTGGTAATGGCCCGATCAAACGCAATCGCTCAGAAAGCCACAAAGACAATAAACTGGGGTTGCCCGCACCCATGAAGCCTGAACCTCCTGCTAGCCTGTCAATACCGTGGTAGGTCTCAGCCAGTAACAATGGTACAATGTCCATCTCCCCATGCCTAGAATGGATTTGACAAAGGTCCACACCTCGGTCGCCCCTGAGTTGCCTGACAACCTCCAACAGTGTGCCCGGACAGACTTTGATGTACCACATAAATAGTGAGCCGACAAGCTAAACAGCATAAACATGTCCAGAGACGTAGAAAAATTGAACAGTTCAGGGCTAGACAAGCGCAGCCTAGCCATCTGATTCAAGTCTATAGGCCCATCATCCAGAATCATAGATGACACCTGATCTACTGGCAGGCACAGGAAGTCTGATAACTGCTCCATAACTGACCGTCTGTCCCGTGGGAATGCTACAGTCGTCGACTCACTCAAACCAGTCAATGCTCTAAAATCCTCTATGGTCGGCGTCAGATCATTGTATGACAAAGTGAAAACATGCCTCTCCGAATCCCAAAAGCAGGATGCAGTCCGGAGCAAATCCCAGTCAACCCCCCAATCTTTTAATGACCAAAGACACGGCATACTGTACCTCCCATCAATGAGCTCCCTATGATGCTTCTGGTGATAATGCGAAACTTCAAGGAAGTCTTGACAAAATTGATACTCTCGGGAAGCTATTTCTCTATTATAATGCTCTATGGTGATTGAAAGTTCCAACCTTGGTCACAGAAATTGCTTGTCTGTCAAGCTAGGGCTTCTGGTTTCCTCCTGCTGAAAGGGCAATGTCTACAAATGAGTCCTGAGTTGATTTTAAAAGGGACCTGTTACGAGCTTCTTCCAGTCGTGCGACACATCTTGCCAAGCAGACACGTCATGTCGGGCGACACATATGGTCAACATCAGATCAAAGTTCCTGCCAGTCCACTTCTAAGGCGCCCTCCGACTCGCCGTCGCTGCAATACACCCCCACATATATTCACATGTAAATACACGGGAGAGGGTTTCCCCCCACCATATATATCACTATACACACTCACCCGATACGATTCCATAATCTCATGTACAAACCCGTCAAGGCCGACCTTTCAATACAATAATCCCATTTATTTTATCTCATTCCCAGAATGGACGGATTCGTGCAAACAAGCTAACATAGTTTAACCTTTGCTAACAGAATAGCATAGTTAGATGTAGTGCTTGGAGTGTTATTTTCCCCCGCAGGTGCAACAGTCAGCTGAGCATTACTAAATCTCAAGGATTGCCCCTCAAAGCAAAACTGAGAAAAAAAATCCAAGCCTATCAGTCTCCCCAGCAATGTGTGTCAAGATCATTGGCCCCGCCACCAAAGCATCAGCAAAAAAAATATATGTTCCCTAGCAAACAGAATCCACATCACATCAAGCAAGGTTCATGATTCCTAAGTCAACCAACAGTCAACAAAGACCGCCCCGCACCCGGCAATTCATCAACAGTGGTACCATCAGTCCCTCTGGCAGCCACAAACTTCCAAGATCAGTAATGGCATGAGACCCTCTGGCAGCCACAATCGTCAGCAACAGTAGCATCAGTCCCTCTGGCAGCTGCAACCTTCCATAATCATCAGTAGTAGCATCAGTCCCTCTGGCAGCTACAGGTAAGCATAGCACAGGTATGAAACCATGTCTCATCCGAACTGTCAAATCATCATATGTGGTATTCTCGAAAATCATTTTCTTCAAGTTATCTCACATAATCGGTTTCAGACACCTCCCAACAGTCTTCCAATCTGGTTCAGACGCCTCCCAACAGTCTTCCACCGGGTTCAGATGCCTCCCAACAGTCTTCCATCGGGTTCAGACGCCTCCCAATAGTCTTCCACCGGGTTCAGACGCCTCCTAACAGTCTTCCACCGGGTTCAGACACCTCCTAACAGTCTTCCACTGGGTTCAGACACCTTCCAACAGTCTTCCATCGGGTTCAGACACCTCCTAACAGTCTTCCACCGGGTTCAAACGCCTCCCAATAGTCTTCCACCGGGTTCAGACGCCTCCTAACAGTCTTCCGTCGGGTTCAGACGCCTCCTACCAGTCTTCCACCGGGTTCAGACGCCTCCTAACAGTCTTCTACCGGGTTCGGGCACCTCCTAATAGTCTCTTTGGGTCAGACACCCCCGAATAGTCTGAACTACGACCGGCTTGATTCCCTCCCAGGGATACGTAGGAATCCTTTCTCCAAAGGTCCAGCCATCCGATCTCCCAGATCATTTATCCAGTCCTCCGCCTTATCCTCCAGTCGCTCATTAGGATTGGGTCTTATTTTATCGACAACCTCACTTCTTCCATAAGTAACGTTGCCGAGGGGCTCTATAAGTACGCCAATCCAATTCGCAACCCTTTTTAGGTGCATTTTAATGTAATAAAATTGCATTAAGGGGTGTTTTGGTAAATTTCCGGTCTATCTCGAGACTTTCGGAAACATTCCATAAGTTTCTCACGAAGGAAGTACTTTTTAGTACTTTGCTCCTACCAAAGGACCTAAAGGGAATAAATCTATATTGGACCTTTTGGGTATTATCCCAAAATGTTCCAGAACCAGATTTGGTGCCAAAAACGGTTGGTGACACCTTGTGTCACGCGACAACTTGAGGCCTTGGAAAGTGGTTATAGAATGTCGTGCGACACCATGTGACCATGATCTGCAGCTATAAATAAGACCCTCCCCCTCTCAGAAATAGATCCCAATTTCCACTCCACAATGTCACTCTGCAGAAATCACACCAGAACCTCTCTCTCTCCTCCTCCCACACCAACACATACCAATTCCCTTCCAATTCCTTCATCCCTCATACACAAACTACCCATTTTACCTCCATACTTCACCATACCAATTGTAGATCCAAGCATAGCACTCCAATCCGAGATCTAAGTCTCAATCAAGCAGCTGAATCGAAGCTCTCTACACCTAACTTGGTGTAGAGATTGTGGACTACAAGGGTAACGATTCCCTCCATCTATCTCTCTCTCTCTCTCTCTCTCTCTCTCTCTCTCTCTCTCTCTCTCTCTCTCTCTCTCTCATTTACTTGTTTCATTGCAATTCCTTTCCCTCCACTTGATAATCCGGCTCCATCCGCTTCTGATTATCAAGTGGCAACTGCCATCTCTCTGTTTAAATTCGAAGTGTTTGGTTTATTTGATTGTTCATGATGTGATCCATTGGTTTACATCGTTTGATTTCTAAGGGAGTGTGGATCTCCCATATCCACATTCCTTTGGTCAATCCTCTGTTGATTCGTAATTATCTGAATTGAATTGGTGTATTGGCTTGATCTGATTTCATCTCTGTAGGATTGAATTTCAAATTTGTAAGGTTCCTGCAGATGGTAAACGTGTGTCACGCGACACACTTGAACATGAGGAGTCCTGTGTCACGCGACACATCGTGTCCATCTGCAGGGATCACCCTTTCAGTTGTAAGTTGTGTTATCTAGTTTGTTTGTCACTCAGTTGAGGTGACTATGCTGCTTTTAATGTTCAAATCTATTCTGTAATCATTCTTTGTGTTTATGAGATTGTTGTAATCTGGGTGTTGTAGAGTCTCAGCAAGGTGATCATTGGTGTCACGCGACACAACCTACCTCCTAGGTCCTGTGTCACGTGACATAAGTGGTCCTTTGCTGAAGATTTGGTTTCAATTGTAATCTGTTCTCCTTATTGTAATGGGATGTGGCCTCCCTGATCAATTGGTCTACAAGTTGTAATAATCTCATTCGTATAATGAAATTCATGTTTTACCGCACTTTTCAATTATCATTGTTTGCACATATTTTGACTTATTTGAATGTCTAATTAGAAAGACTCGTCTACGGATGAGGCGTGTTGGGTGAACTCTCGATTCTTCCCAACACGTAACCTGACCCCCGGACCCATTTCTCTTTCAAAAGGTTTTTCAAAGTGTACCTTTAAACATGGCGTGGCGACTCCTAACATTTTCCATTGAAAACCGAATTTTTCGGGCAAGCACACATTCACTTAGACATGGGGAGGGGGATTTGCATGGAAATAAGTAATATGAACCTTTTAAAGTGGTCATCTATGGAGATGGACTCCAAGATAACCATACTTTAGGTCAAAGAAGCAAGTACCAAGTAATGTAAAAAGGGAAGTGGGGGATGACATGAAAGTAAAGAAATGTGGATTCCATTAGAAGATCATCTATGGAAAGGAATTCCATGGAGATGCTCTTGGATCCTTGGGACAAAAGGGAAGGGGGGTTGAACAACAAATAATAAGTAGAACTACATCATTTACACATGAAGTGTGTGCATAAATGAGAGAGATATGAGTAAAGAGAGTGAGGGTTTACCAATCTTTCTTGGGTTTGTGTTTAGGGTTTGAAGGTTTCAAGGGGTTAGGAGTAGTTTTAGAGTGGATTTGAGGTTGGATTTGGTATGGATTTTGAGTTTTGAAGGTGAAAATGGCTATTTGAATGTGTATTTTGGCAGAATAACAGTAGATTTTCGAATTTTTTGGCCTCCTAAAACTAGAGAGAATGGTTGTATTTATAGGTTGGCTAGATGACAATCTTATCCACGTGGATAAGAATGTAAGCACAATCTCATCCGCACGGATGGGATCAGCAGCGTGCCTGGTCCTATACAGAAAGCAGTTTTGGCTTTTTGTTAAATGGTCAATATTCTTTTTTATGGGAAATGACAAATTTCCAGTGAGTTATTTGTCCATTTTTTTATTTCTAAGAGGTCCTTCCTCATTCAAACTGTCAAAATAATATCCAAAATGCCCCTAAATGATCATAAATCATTAATTTGGGCTGACGGAACATTAACGACCAAGATTGGGGCACTTATAGTAGCCCCTCAGCGACGGTACTTCCAGGGGAAGTGGGGTCATCGATAAAGTGAGGATCCCAATCTATCAAACTTTTACCTAGATGGGTGAGGAGGTTACCGAGGCGGTCGAATGGCTGGACCCTTAACGAAAGGATTCCTACGTATTCTATGTGGGAATCAAGCCGGTCGTAGTTCAGATCTTGCGGGGGAAAGAAGTGGTCAAACGAATGGACCTCCCCGCCGCATTTTCATTGCCAAAGATAGACTCGACTAATGGAGGCATTGCGGAAGATGAACTCGACTAACGGATGTGTTATCGAAGACGGACTCGACTAATGGAGGCGTTACCGAAGGTGGACTCGACTAACAGAGGCGTTACCGAAGGCAGACTCGACTAACAGAGGCATTGCCGAAGGTAGACTCGACTAATGGAGGCGTTGTCAAAGACGGACTCGACTAACGAAGGCGTTGCCGAAGATGGACTCGACTAACAGAGGCATTACCGAAGGTAGACTCGACTAACGAACGCAATACCGAAGATGGACTCGACTAATGAAGGCGTTGTCGAAGGTAGACTCGACTAATGAAGGCGCTGCCGAAGACGGACTCGACTAACGAGGGCATTATCGAAGACGAACTTAACTAACGGAGGTGTTGCCAAAGACAGACTCAACTAACGGAGGCGTTACTGAAGGTAGACTTGACTAACGGAGGTGTTTCCGAAGGCGGACTCGACTAACGGAGGCATTGCCAAAGGTAGACTCGACTAACAGAGGCATTGTCTAAGATGGACTCGACTAACGGAGGCGTTACCGAAGGTAAACTCGACTAACGGAGGCGTTGCCAAAGGTAAACTCGACTAACGAAGGCGTTGCCGAAGGTAGACTCGACTAACGGAGGCGTCTATATCTGAGGGAGACTATTTGAAGGTGTCTATACCTGAGGGAGACTATTTGAAGGCGTCTATACCTAAGGGAGAATATTTGAAGGCGTCTATACCTGAGGGAGACTATTTGAAGGCGTCTATACCTGAGGGAGACTATTTGAAGGCATCTAAACCTGAGGGAGACTATTTGAAGGCGTTTATACCTGGGGGAGACTATTTGAAGGCGTATATACCTGGGAGAGACTATTTGAAGGCGTCTATGCCTGGGGGAGACTATTTGAAGGCATCTATACCTGAGGGAGACTATTTGAAGGCGTCTATACTTGAAGGAGACTATTTAAAGGCGTCTAAACCTGGGGGAGACTATTTGAAGGCGTCTATACCTGGGGGAGACTACTTGAAGGCGTGTATACCTGGGGGAGACTACTTAAAGGCGTCTATACCTGGGGGAGACTATTTGAAGGCGTCTATACTTGAGGGAGACTATTTGAAGGCGTCTATACCTGAGGGCGCACTTCATCACCGCAGACTTGCTTGGTTGGAAATACTTTGTCGCTTAGCTGGGGAAAAAATTTGGTCTTACGATGACTGCCGGGAAAAAGAGTGACCGTGTCGGTCAAGTGGCTGGACCTATAGTAGGCTACCTACGTATCCCGAATGGGAATAAAGCCTGGTCATAGTTCGAAGACTGCTGGGGATGGTCTTCTTTGCTAAGGGCGCACTTCATCACCGCAGACTTTCTAGGTTGCTGAGGACGTACTTTGTCGTGTTTCAACAACATAGACTTGCTAGGTTGCTGAAGACGTTCTTCGTCGTGTTTCAGCACCATAGACTTGCTAGGTTGCTGAGGACGTACTTTGTCGTTGAAGGGAATTGGGCTCTCGCCAAGTTTTGTTGGAGGAGACGGGCTTACGTTGATTTTGCCTTTGGAATATGGAATTGATGATGGATATGTTTAATTGAAAGCATGGGTAGTAGGAGTACGCAATTTGTTCATGAAAAAACATGGGTAGTTTGCATAAAGTGGGAATAAAGTGGGTACAAATTTGTCGAATTTGGGATGGACTCTTGCATAAGAAATTTTTGTGATGAAAACTCAATTTTGTAAAAATAAGTGGGTACAAATTTGCCGAATTTGGGATGGACTCTTGCATAAGAGATTTTTGTGATGAAAATTGTATGCATGCTAAATGAAGAAAAAATGTGTCCGAAAATGGGACGGAGTTTATTTTCTTTCTTTTCTGTTTGTGTTCTTGTTATGTTTGCCATTTTATTGACATGCTTGCGCTGTGTTTACCTGCTGGGGAAATCGGATGTCATCCAAAGCAAGTAGGGCAAGCTAAAGACACGTGGCTCTGTGGAGGCAGTCGCGATAAAATCGATTGAGGGACGGTGGACGATCTCGCGTGCGTATAGAGTGAGACATGAAGAATTATCCCACAAAATGAATGTAGGCATGGAGAATTATCTCACCCAACTGCAGTGGGCGTGGAGAATTATCTCACGAAATGAAAGTAGGTCCTTCGGTTTGTGCTAATGTACGAAGGGTGATCAACCTAGTAGGGACAAGTCCAAAGGTATTTTGACCTGAAGGAGAAGTTTGGTTGAGTGTGCATCTTGCTGGTGATCGTCGACATTGTAGAAGTTGTTGAACTTGTATTCACCTTGGGACTTCTTGTTGTGGAAGGCTTTGGGATTGAAAAATGTAAGAACCAGGTTTGAAATGAAAGGGTCCTTGTTAAAAAGGCATCCAACACTTGGTAAGAGGGGAACCAAAGGAAAGCTGTCAATTTGGTAGAGAGGGACTCAAAGGCACTCTAGTCGAGTTGGCAATATCAACAGCGTGATGTACGAAAGGGATCTTCAAAATCTTCAAACGTGTTGGCTGAGACAATGATCTTTTGCAAGTGAATCCTTGTAATAGCTAGGGTAGAGACAAATCAATATGGATGTATGCATAGAACCAAAATGATTTGCAATCGCTTAGGGATTTTTCTATTGATTCATATTTTGCATGCTACATGAGCCCTAGGGAGATTTTTGTGGGGATGCATGGGTGAGAGGGTTTGTATGTGTTGTGGACTGTTTGGGACAAGATTTAAGCAGGTGGGGTGATATCCTTTGGTCGTGGACTGAATTGCATGTCGTTGATGAGGTCTTGTTGTAGGTCAGCAATATCATGCGGACCTCAATTTTGATCTTGGGATGAAGTTGGATTTGAACCCAGGGTCTCGATTGAAATTTCCCTCTCAATCTCAGGCATTTGAAGCTAATGCTGATAGGCTCAAGAGTCTAAAGTACATTGTTATGAATGAACTCTCTTTTGCTTGGGTTAGTTGTGACTTGACATAAATTTGGAGAATGACTTGGAAAAATGCCGATGTTCTCAACCTCTGATGATGCAGGGAGTTGCCATATACCAAGTTCTAAAGCTGAAACTCCAAGATAATTGTTGAGATGACTAGACCTTTCTTCTGAAGATAGGTGTGACTTGAAAAAGCCCCATTCCGAGGAAATGACATGACGAAAGCCACAGAAGCTTTCTCTTAATGACTTGATGAAGCCCCAGGTTCGACAAAGCATCACGGCAGAGGTCCAATTAATGGTTTGACTGTAAAACTGACATATTGCTGAAGCACCGAGCCGATCGATCAACGTCAGGGACTCTGAGGTGAAGTTGATGTAACCCCAAATTCGTTGCAACATTACGTCATGAAGTAAGAAACCCATCTTTGATAACAACTATGCAACTAGAATCCTCCCTTCGAAGGGTGTCTTCCATATGGGAACTGTTAGCCATAGTGGCACTTGGCTTGTTCATGGCTTCAATCATATTTACCCAATGGTTGTTCTTAGGGATTGTTGGCTGTGTTGGGTCCTTCGGGTATCTCAAACTTACCCCTTTTCGATCAGTTCTCACATCTCCCTTTTCATGCAATTATTAGTAACGTGCCCATGATACTAGTGGAAAGCACAGTGCTTAGTTGTGTCCAAAGGAACATTGGGATCCCTGGGCTGATAGTTGTCTAAAGGTCTGATCAGACCTTCCTTCACAAGTCCCTGAAAGACTTCACTCAGAGGCATTACGAAATCTTCACGCTTTAGACTTCGCGGCTTAGGCACATCACCATTCCTTGGCACGAAAAGAGTGGCATTTTTGCATTTCTGGCCAGCATAGTTAATTGCTTCCTTGCCTTTTGAGCAGGACAGGAGCTGGATTAGAGGTAGAAGCTCGATACCGATAAGTATGAGCAGCGGCTAGCTGTTGGTTAAATTTTAGCCCCAGAACTGACCATTGCACGCAGATTTGGATAGGGGAAGTTACTGAGGGACATTCTCAAATGAGGCTTTAAGTAGGCTTGGAAAATATCCAACTGTTCTTCATCAGAAGGGGGAATTGCCATCTCACTCATCTTGAGGTTTCAACGCTTGTAAAAGTCCCCTATAATCTTATCGGGACATTGTACAGTCGTCTGCAGGTCTTCCCGATTTGTTTCCCATTCCAAATTGGCTTTGTACTTCTCGGTAAAAGCATTAGTGATCTGTTCCTGAGTAGCCCTAGCCTCAGGCTTCAACCAAAAGAATCATTTTAGAGCGCCCATCTTTAAGGAGAGACTAGAGTAGTCATCTAACTGCTGATTCGTACATCCTTTGACTTTCATGGCTAGGGTGTAAGTATCCAAGTGGATCTTAGGACATGCAGTCTCGCCAAACATCTCTAGATTGGGCATCATGAACTTGTGAGGTAGAGGCACAATGGAGTTGGGATATGTGGGTCGGAGAGCGGCCTTCTTCCCTGCTAACTCAGCAACCTGTGCTTTTATTTACTTCAGCTGTTCCATGAACCAAGAAAGTTGAGAGTCT
The DNA here is from genome assembly GCA_022495995.1 of Adenophora triphylla var. japonica. NCBI lineage: Eukaryota > Viridiplantae > Streptophyta > Magnoliopsida > Asterales > Campanulaceae > Adenophora > Adenophora triphylla. The sequence continues at coordinate 102,398 of JAFEMH010006248.1, read as the reverse complement.
AATGGCGGAGACAAGATGGCAGGGCCGATGGAAGAGCTGGAGAAAGGACTCACCATGGGTGGCACACTGGTGGAAGGGATGGTTGAACCCGGGATGTAAGTGTAAACATGTCCTTGGCCTAAGTTGCTCTGAGGGGTATAAGTAGAACCCTGAGCATAAGGATTGAGCCCGAAGGCGTGTTGTTGATTCCCTGTCGGTAAGAAGGGTGGTAGCAAACCAGAAGTGGCCAGGTAGCCCGAATACCTAAGGCCAGGATCAAAGTGTAGTTTAAAGGAGGGTTGATACTCCTGATTCTGAATTGTACTTTTGGTTGGGGTGGCTGAGTACTGTGGATAGGATGAGTTGGATGAGATGGGAATAGAGGCTTGTTGTCCCGTAGAGGCGGTCATGAAAGGATTTTGTGAGACTTGTGTGGTGTCGGGGGCTGGCTGTCTTGAACTGAATTGTTATTGAGACATCCCAAACCGCTGGGGCTGAGAAGTTCCAAACTGACCCATAGTTTACTGTCGTCCCAAACCCAACTGAGAAGTCATACCAAGCCGCTGTAACTGAGAAGCCCCTGACTGATCTGTACCCAACTGCTGAGGCATACCAAACTGTTGTGACATACCGAGCTGGCCCCGACTGCATTGAGGTACAACATACTGGCCCAAATCGGACTGAAGTCAATTCGTTCCCCCAAACAACTGTCCCAGACCAAACTGTGAAGGTATACCAGACTGACGCTGAGAGGGTGGCTAATTCATAGGTTGAGAAGAGTGTGGCCCGATGGAGATTCCATATAAGGAAGTTGGTAGCATTCAGCAGTAGTTTATCTAACCAAGAGAGGGATGGGAATCCTCTTCTTCTTCTATCGTGAAAGTCTCATCGGGGTTTAGGGCAATCGTTAAATGATCATCGAAACCTCATTTCGATTGGTACAAAGGGTTTTATGGACTCGGATTCCACTGTTAGCCGTAAAATCATGATGATACCCTGGTTCTGGTCAAAATTTCATCCTCAACCCTGGACATCGAAGAACTGCACTTGACAAGCCCATGACTATGGCAGTCAAATATCCCTTTGCTTGGCAAAGCCCTGGTTTGAAGAGATGTCTTGGCGAAGTCTCAATTTTGAAGAAGTGACTTGGTAAAGCCTCAGTCTCATGATTGTACATCTTACATGAGCAAAACTTTAGCCCAGTTGCAAAGTGGTCTTGAAATGAATCTGATGAAAACTCAATCCATTTGGTAGCAAGGTAGAGGAACCAACGTGGACTCGGACTGACCAGAGAAGCCCCACTCTAAAGAAATGACTTGACGAAAGTCCCACCTTAAAGAGTCCAATGCAGCTCTAATGCAAACTGAATTGTCATATAGAAAAAGAGGCAACCCATCCTTCTATATTTACTTTATTATTTTCTTTAGTCAATCAGTCAACCGAAAGAAAATGTAAAAGAAAGAAAATTTAGAAATGTATACCTGCAGGGGCATATTTTCAAAAAGTGGGGACGAATTCCCGATTTGTATTATTTGATGGCCTCATTTGATGATGGCACAAAAGAACTCGCTTTGGGTTTAACTCTTTTGAGAGAGTATAAGTGTAGGAAGGTTTGTAAAAGTGAATGGAAGCCCCTGCTGACAGAAAATCAGTGTTTAGCTCTATTTTTCCTATAATGTAGAAAAATAAGACTTGTCAAGACATCTGAAAACATGTTTTATTCAAAATGATCACAAGATTGCTTAAACCCTTAATTAATGTTCGGGTTATTCAACCCCTAATCTCGATATGAGCAAACATTTAGATTAATTATGAGGAGAAAGTCAACTGATACCAAGAGTCGAAATTGGCAAATGGTAAAGAGAGATTGTGTATAAGAGAGGCCATTGATGAGACCGAATTTTTTGGGATTTGAATGTGTTTATGACCAGACCATTTCTGGTTGCCTACGTTTCCCTCGTTGTGAGGAGCTCAGGTCACCGTAGTTCGGGTTGAACTGTGTTTGGCTTTTGGAAAGGGTGTGGATATTTGTGGCCCCTTTGGAGAAAAGGCTCGGATAGGGAGGTTGGATGATGAGGCACGGGCCTTGAGATGATTCCTTGACAAGTATTTTTTTTGACGGCTACTTCCATAATTTCATTGCTTCTTGATCGTCGTCTTTCATCGGGGGAGAAAGAATTTGGATACAGCTTAAGGGCTTATTATATGCTTTTGCCTTTGCCTTAACTGCTCCCTTTTTATCGACAACTTCCATTCTTCGAGCTTTAAATTTGCTCATTTGTCAAACTTCTGATTGGCAATGCAGGGTCCTTGGCTTCATTTTTTTTTTTAAGTTCCTGCTTGAACCTTCTCTTTTTTTTTATGAAGCTCTTTGAGGACAAAGGCAAGCCCCTGTTTGAACTTTCTTGATGTATATGAGGGCGAAGGCAAGCCCCTGGGTTGTTCCTTGATGTTGCCGCCGTCGTTGACTTGGTCAAGGTGATGGTGGGAACATATTTTAGAAAGTGTATGGTTTGACGGAGGCCTTTGTGGGATAAGGAAAGTGTATAGGGAGGGCATTAGTTGACTTTCTCGCACCGATTAATTAAAATCTTAATCATTTCAAGAGATTATTTGTTGAGCACTGCGAGTAATCATTTAAAATAAAACCATTTCATTATATGTAATGTAGGTGTGCAAATAATGTCGGGTCTAGTGAGAAAAGAAAAAAGACTTATATAAAAGTTAGACATTTAACTACTATGTCCCAAAAGGGACTAAAACAACAAATGTCTAGGAAGGACTTAGGTGAGAAAAACACTAGATCCTACAAAGGTTGACTAAAAGACTGTTTTAACATTTTAATTTAATTTAAGGATGGGTAGCCCCTAGTCTAGCTACTCTTTGTTGTTGGATTTGAGCCTTGGTCATCGACTTGGTCACTATTATGAACAGTGTTTGCTGGTTTTGATCCATTAGGGCGCTCAAGCTTGCCCACTTCGATTAACCCTTGAACCGCTCTTTTCAAGGCTGTGCAACTGTCGCTAGTGTGGCCATAATGACTATGGAAGTGCTTACTCATGTCAAGGGGTGCATTTGAGCTCCTTGGACGGTAGTCCCTGAGAGGCTCCAGAAGGCCTCGCTTTACTAAAGCCTTGAAAATTAAGCCCATGGGTATCCCAAAATCATCAAAATGTTTTTGCTGCCTTAGAGGACCACTATTTCTTGGTTCCTTTTGGATGCCGCCAATTGTACACAACGCCTTCTTTCCTTTACCGGATGTTGCAGCCGTGTTGGAAGGGTAAGGTTTATAGCGGTGAGACATGTTAAGACCAGTAATGCTTCCCCGTGGACGAACTCTTTTGATGTAACCATCGATGTAAGAGTTGAGATTTGACTTTGTGTAAAACTCATTCGTGTCAGATACACGAGATTGGTATGGTGAGATGGCTCGAGTCGAGCGATTGTCGATACTCTCGTTGCTAGGCTTTTCTTGTATTTTATTAATTGGTTCTAATATTCCTTCGAACGAGTCAATAGGAACACTAGGACTGCACGACCCTGCTACAACATTGGCATTAGCAAACGAAACCACAGTGGGAAGTACTCTGGTGGGAGGAATGACAGTCTAAGCATTAAAAGCGTGACTGTAACCCTCCTCGTAAGTCAAACTTGAAGCACAAGAATATAGACCAAAGGATCGGGGGTGGTGAGACTTATAAGGGGCCTCATAAGGCCTGGCAGCTACCGAAGATGAGGATATATGGCTCGTAATGGCTGGACACTAGGGAGTAGTGAGTGCGAATCCAAAAGGTTGCTGAAGATATTAGGTTTGAGGCACCGTAATAGTAGGACTGAACGTGTCTTGACTATACTGAGGAACGTGACTATAAGGGTAATATGTATACTGTACTTGATGAGCAGGAGAAGCTTGCATAACAGCTGGGTGGAGAATTGGATGAGGAGCATTTGACCTTGTTGGACTTCCCAACTGGAGGGGCGAGGTAGAGCTTGGAGGATGTTGTGAATACGGTGAGCCTGATGAGGTGGTGATAAAATCCTGGTGGCCCATGTGAGCTTGTAGTATCACAAGGGCAAGTGGGCCTTGAGAATTGATGGAAGCAAGCTGACCCCCTCCAAACCATGGAGCCTGAGAAGCAAACTGACCAAAAATGGCTTGCGAAGCCATGTCAAACTGTCAGGCTTGAGAAGTCGCGAACTGACCCATTCCAAGCTGATGACCCAAACAGGACTGAGGTTGTGACATAGTAAACTGACCCATTCCAAGCTGTGGGGAGAAATCAAACTGATTCAAACCCAGTGGTGAAACTTGAGAGGCATCGGGGGTAGGTTGACCTAGATCGGACTGCTGAGGAGTACCGATTTGATGAGGCTGAGATGTACTGAACTGACCAATTCCAGACTGATAACCCGGACCAGACTGAGGCTTTGGAGTAGCAAACTGACCCATTCCAAGCTATGGGGCGAAAGCAAACTGATTCAAACCCAGTGGTGAAACCTGAGAGGCATCGGGGCAATTTGACCTAGATCGAACTGCTGAGGAGTATCGATTTTATGAGGCTAAGATGTACTGAAATGACCAATTCCAGACTGATGACCCAGACCAGATTGCTGATGCATACCAAGCCGTAGGGGTTGAGAGACAGGCTGAGTTATAGGCCGGGGGATGCTTGGCCCATTAGCAATTCCACATGAAAGGGAGCAAGGCATTCGACAGTAGTCGGCATGCCCAGGAAGGGAATTAGCTTCAATCTATGCATCAACCGTAAAGGTTCCATTAGGGTTGCGAACAATTGCTAGTCCCTGGGTTATGACACTTTCCAATAATTGACTGATCTGAGCCTCTTGATGTTGTCTTATCTGTTCTAACATCTGAGTCCACTGTTCGGCATTTTGCGGATTCTCGGGGAGCAGAGTCGTACGTCCCCCACTGTTCTCCTCTGAGCTAGCCATTCTGAAACTCTGAGCTGAAGCAAAGGAAGAAACCAATGAAGTATCTGATTCTGGAATGAATGAGCTGAACAAACGATGACCTGGGATCCTGATCCAAACTTTACTTATTGTGGAAGGCACAAAAGGGTGCGATTCAGACTCGAGAAAGAGAAATAAGTTGGTGTTTGGGCTTAGGGCTCATGCAACATGCAATTATTTGTTCCAGTTTACTTAAAACATGTTTTTCTTAAATCCTAGGTGGTTGGAAAAGATTGCTCTTTTTTTTTACTACTCTAAGTCCTGGATCAGTCGGACCCATCACTACGCCTACGGACCTTCAACCTGTAACCTCCAACAAAGGTTCCGTAGGTCAAGCGGGTCCCAGCGACCGAAAATGAAAACGGACCTAAGGTCTGGCGAATCATGAAGTCTTAACGTGCACTCGATGCAAATTACCGGCGAAGGCAACGTCGAGGGTCAAGATCGAGTTAAGGTGACTGACTAAAAGCCGGCATGACCTTGACTGATAATAGTCCACAAAAGATCTTGACTCGTCGTTGGTTAAGCAGTAATTAAGCATGGACTGGGCGTTAATCCTTGATGACTCGGTGTCACACCGGAAGCCGGTGCATAAACCTTGTGGGTCAAAGTTCGAGCCCCAGTTAAGATTGAGTCAAAGTTCATGACGGAAAACTGGCATGACTTCGACTGATTTAGGCCCACGGAGGATCCTGACTTGGCAGGTTGACTAGGGTTTGACCAACGCGAGGTATACACTGACACGGACCGGACCAAAAAACCAACCAAGTCTCGGATAAAATGTGTGTCATGAACTAGTACAGGGTCGACACGAGGGTAAACCAATGGCTGTTTGGGTCATCCCGTGCTCGCACCGAGAGGCGTAATAAGACCTCCCAGGCTGCTACTGAGATTTCCTGGGTTAAGAACGTAGTGTGCAGTGTACGGTCAACGTGCGCGTAGTGTGCGGCAGTCTATATTCTTTTTTGAGTAAAAACAGAAATTTTCAAATGTGACTTAAAATCATGATGCATGCAAAAAGATTTTTTTTTTTTGAAAACAAACATTTTTGAAATGAGACCAGTACGTGGCGTTGTTAAACCATAATTTATCCCAGGCTCCGATAATGAAGCTTTTTTAACAGGAAGGTTAATGGTTTCCAGCCTATATACTGAGTATCATTTTTTTTTTGAAAAGACATGTAAACACATAAATGCACGAGCACATAAGCACATAAGCACATAAACACATAAAGTTCAAACAGTTAAGGAAATGAATCCGACAGTCAAAATTGACTTTCCCGGGATGATCAAATCGATAACAATACGAAATGGGAAAAACGCATACAGACACTAAAAACAAGTGTTGAGATGAAATTTTGACCTGCAAAAGCTTTTTTATTTTTTTAAAACAAGTTTTATTATTAGTTTGAAAACGAGTTTTTTTTAAATAAAAATTAAAAAAAAAAGCTTATAAAGTCCCCAGCGGAGTCGCCACTGTGATGTCACCCGGTTTTTCTTTGCGAAAATTGTTTCGGAGTAGCCACGCCATTTTTAATCTAAGGACCAAAACTTTGAAAAATGCCTAAAATTAGAGAAAATGAGTTCGGAGGTCACGTTACACTCCGGGAAGAACGTTTGGCGTTCACCCGGAATGCCTCGTATGACGAGTCTTTCTCACTTGAAACTTTTTGTTGTGTGTGTGTGTGTGTAAAAAAAGGGACTTTCTTAAAAAGGAGTTTTTTGAAAATAACATAAATTATATGGGCTGAACTGGAAAATAGTTTGAAAACACTGATTAAACTGAAAATAACAAAAAACTGGAAAGCTGTTTGCAGAGGACAAAGTCATCCTCGTGGATGAGACTGTAGTACAGTCTCATCCGCGTGGATAGCCCTGCAGTGTCAATATTTTTTACAGTTTCCAGATTAGTCACTGTAATTTCCAGAAAGTTAACTGGATTTACAGGACTTAACTGGATATGTAACTGAAAGCAGAAAATGAAGGAATTGTATGGATTTTTTGGCATCCATGTTTTGTCCTCTCTTTCCCTAGACTTTGGTTAGTGGTCATAATTAATGAATCCACTTAACCAAGCCATCTCGGGGTTATGTTAGGACTTTGAAAACACTTCATTTGCAAGGGACAAGGGGGATTTTGACATGAAAAGTAAAGTTAGGTCAAGATGTATCAACTTTAGAGAAAGATCTCTAAGGTGGTCATGAGAAGACCATCCTTAAGACCTATACTCAAGTGTATCTTATACATCATGTGTGACCTATTTTGTGAGTCTAGATGATTTTCATCCAAGGAAAGTGTTCCAAGGTGAGAATCTTAGACATGGGGATGGGGATTTGCAAGGAAATAAGTAATATGAACCTTTTAAAGTGGTCATCTATGGAGATGGACTCCAAGATAACCATACTTTAGGTTAAAGAAGAAAGTACCAAGTAATGTAAAAAGGGAAGTGGGGGATGACATGAAAGTAAAGAAAATGTGGATTCCATTAGAAGATCATCCATAGAAAGGAATTCCATGGAGATCCTTTTGGATCCTTGGGACAAAAGAGAAGGGGGAGTTGAACAACAAATAATAAGTAGAACAACATCATTTACACATGAAGTGTGTGCATAAATGAGAGAGATATGAGTAAAGAGAGTGAGGGTTTACCAATCTTTCTTAGGTTTGTGTTTAGGGTTTGAAGGTTTCAAGGGGTTAGGAGTAGTTTTGGAGTGGATTTGAGGTTGGATTTGGTATGGATTTTGAGTTTTGAAGGTGAAAATGACTGTTTTAAGAAGTATTTTGACAGTATAACAGTAGATTTTCGAATTTTTTGGCCTCCTAAAACTGAGAGAGAAGTGTTGTATTTATAGGTTGGCTGGATGACAATCTTATTCGCGTGGATAAGATTGTAGGCACAATCTCATCCGCGCGGATGGGATCAGCAGCGAGCTTGGTCCTGTGCAGAAAGCAGTTTTGGCTTTTTGTTAAACGGTCAATATTCTTTTTTATGGGAAATGACAAATTTCCAGTGAGGTATTTGTCCATTTTTTTATTCCTAAGAGGTCCTTCCTCATTCAAATTATCAAAATAATGCCCAAAATGCTCCTAAATGATCATAAATCATTAAATTGGGCTGACGAAACATTAACGACCCTGATTGAGGCACTTACACTACCTCAGGTGATGTTATCACTTAGGATAACACTTGTATATTAGTGTATTTTTTGTTTATTTAAAAAAAATGATTCTTTTAATCTGGTTAGCTTAGTTCTAACTGTGGCACATGTTGACCTTTTTGTTATGGTAGGTTATCACCTAGGTTAACATATTTGATATCACTCCCTTTCATATGCTTAAAGTGACGAAGTCACTAATGATGTTTTGTGATAAATAAAAGTCAAAGAGGCTATTAGTTTCCATACTATTCTCTCGAGCTCGTTGCACAGCGTTTGCTGCGATGATGTACTCTTGCCAATGAGAATGTATGAGGTGATTTATGCTTAGTATTAGGGACATGGAACTCGTTACTACATTGTACCCTACTTGAAAGGCATAAATCAATTTATCTCTACACTTGAAATAAAACTCGGGGCACGGAGCTCGTTGCTACGATACTTCCTTGTTTAATGAAGTGTAATGAGATTTTATAACTTGCAATGCCTCATATTTATTGTTATGCCTAAAGTGCTTGAAAATGGCTTGTTATGCTTCAAGTGCTTGAAAATGTGTATATTTATCAAGGGATGTTTATTTTATATGTTACTCTATGTGTTACCATCATTGCCTAACACATTAGTGTGTGATATATTATTTTTTTATTCTTTATTTTTCGAAATTTGTTGTTTAAATTTTTAAAATCTGAAAAAGTCATTTAAAAGAGTTTACGATTTTGAAAACGTCTTCAACAAGTTTCCTTTATTTTTGGTAAACTTTGTTAAGTAACAAACCCATATTATTTTGATATTTGTTCTCATCATTCTCGGGTGTTGTTACAAAGTTTTGTTTACTTATTTTTTTATTTTATTTTTTCGTTTTACTTAAAAAGAAATTTTTTAAAAAAAAAAACAGCCGTGTACTGTTTTGTTTGTTGGGGTTTATTAGGGTGAGTGGTTTAGATTAAATAGGAGTTTATAAGTAGAGGTTGTTGAGAGATTTAAGGGTTTAAGTTATTTATTAGACTAGGGTTTAAGATGTCAAATCAAATTACATCCTTGTTCCCTATTCATAACTTCCTCTCTAATCTCCCTATTTTCTCTCCTTCTTCACTTATCTCCCTCTTAACCATCTCTCTCTCCCCATTTTAATCTCCTTTCAGCGTCTCTCTCTCTCCCAACCTAGGTCAAAATACGTTCCCAAATTCCTCAAAATCGTCCATGGCGTCTCCTTCCAAAAAAAATACCGAACCCTCAAACACCGACCACATGGATATTTCACCTAGCATTGCACCAAGTGCTGCTTCTCATGTTGCCATGGAAACTTCTCCCATGATAACACCTGCTTCATCTCCTCCCATTATGACCATAGTTCCAGCTGCTGCTCCTGTCTCTTCTTTAGATCAAGATGTTCCTAAAGTCACCCTCATTCTAGCCGAACCAAAAGAAAAGAGGAAGAGGAAAGCTCCCTCAGCCAAATTATCTCCTCAAGTTGCAAAAAGAAGGTCTTCTAATAGAATCAGATCAATCATGTCCAAGACCACTTCCAATACCTCCACTGATCTGGTTGAAATGTTAGAAAGTTCCTTGGATTTGTCGTCTGCTCATGTGAGTGACGAAAATTTTGATGCCAACAAGGAGAAGGAACCTTTTGAAGACTTGTTTGATGATTGGGTTGATGCTGAGGATGGAGAAACTCTGGCTGATTTCCAGATGAAAAAGGCCAAGGGCAAGGGTTTAGCGAGTGCTACCAAGAGTGCTACCAAGGGCAAGATATCATCTGGGGTAACACCTGCCCCCTCTAATGTTTCTTCGAAGTCTTTTCCTAGTGATCATGATTTATCTGGTGATGAGTTTGTTCAGAATGAGGAAGATAATTCTTTTCCTAAACCTTTTCTTACTTTCGAGTTTTATAAGAAAGAAAACATGGAATTTTGGCTTAACAACTTGAGTAAGAAACTGTTGAAAGAAAAGTATATTGATGAGGACCAACTGGAAAAAGAAGGGATTGTTCAATTTTTAGAGGATAGAAAATTTTTAAAGGCAAACAATCATGCTTCGGTTTTTGTTGAAAGTGTGGTTAGGAATTTCTTTGCCAACTTGCATGCTCAGTTAGACAATGAGGGGTCTGAAAAATATGGAAAAGTGTTTGTGAGAGGTAGGGTTTACACTTTTACTCATGTCATCATCAACAAAGCCTTAGGACTGCCGAATTTGGATGATGAGAGCATTCGGGTTAATAGAGATAAAATGGTTAAGTTCCTTAATGTTTTGGACAAATTTCGACAAGTAAATTTATCTTCTCAAGGAGGTTTGGGCACAAATGGAATATAGTTCTCAAAGCAATATGAAAACGAGGATGTATCGAAGAAACCCTTAGAACAATCGTCCAAGAGAAAAACCTTGGGAGGCCTTTGGAATGCCTGCCTAAACCAAAGAAATTTTATTAAGTATTTAGCATTTCTGAGTTCAAGTGCAGAGTGGAAGTAAGAAAAATTGTGTAACGTGTGTACAGGTGCGTTCTAAGTACAATATATAGGTGTGAATATAACTGAAAAACTACATCTTGAATGCCTTGCTGAAATCTCGCCTAGAATCTCGCTATTTGTTGATGGAGATCATCCGTTATCCCTTGATTGAAGGTTGGAGTCGTTGTATTGTTGCTTGACTAAGTCCATGCAGTCATTTAAATGATTTAATTTTATTTATCTCCGTACCCCTAAAAAATAGGAAAATACAACAAACTTTTTCAAGGCGTTAGTCCAAGACGTAAGTTAAGACGTTACCTCAAGATGGATGTCCAAGATGTAGAACATGTTTAAGCGGATTTTTTAGAGTGAAACAATTGCCCCCAAAATATTAAGGCTTTTCCATGCTAAAATACGGAAAGTCTTAATGTTTTGTCAAGAATATCCTCCTGTGACGGTTGAAAGGAAGGTGCAGAGTCATGATTGGAATCAATAACCGTTATTTTCGGACGGCTCAAATATCAGCGAATCTTTTCAAATTCCTCTCATATCTGGTGTCTCTTCCTATATTATGGCGAGATCAGCCTAAAGGATACAATCTCCACCCATTTGGCTAAATCTAAGTCGCAACATTTTTCCAAAAAAGTGAGTTCTGATTCATTGTACTATCATATTGGTTTCTTTGGCAAACCCATACTAACATACATTGTTACTTGCAGTAACTCGATCCGGCTTTACGATGAATGATATTGTGGCTAAGTATAAAGGCAAGAAGAAAGTAGAAGAAACCATACCTGAGGCGTATGATAAAGTTACTTTGAAGAGGAAAAGAGAGGATCAAGTTACCAATACGGAGAAGCAGACTCGGAGTGAGGATGTGGGGCCTCCCCAACCCCGGGACCTATAAACTCGTGCCCCGATGGTAGGGTCCCCAAACTAACTCATCTTAATTGAAACCCTTTAGTTTAAACCATTTCAAATCACGAGAGTTTTAAAAAAAAATTCAACATGACCTTCCTACATGGAAGCGCCATAAGTAAACCTGGTTAAGATAACAACCTGCTTGGATTCATTACACATTAAGAGTAAAGACTTATAACATCATATTTACAAGCAAACACCACCATTATTTACAAAGCCAAGTTTTGAATGTATGTATAAAAGTTTATATACAACTTTGCCCCAAAAGAATAACAACCCAAAACATACTTCTTCCCTCCTAGAAAAATGTACCCTGACAACCAAAAGACGATCCAACTTTGCCCCAACCTCACCGATCCTGACCTCCTATCTCAGCGGTATCTAAAAAAATAAAGGGAGACGGGGTGAGAAAAAATCTCAGTAAGCTATTATGCATTCAGTAAGATGCCAAATAATATGCAACACGTAAACAAGTTGATCAACATCACATTTGGAAAACGGTAAACACATTACATTACCTGACCTTACCTTTTCCCGTCTGAACAATAAGTCGTACTACATGGGAATATCATCCTCTTTATGTGTGAACGGCTTAGGCATATTCACGCCTTATAAGACCCATTTTTCAGGGAACCATATAAGGTATCAGTGTCCTATGAACTGCTTAGGCATATCCATAGTAACTGAACTCCCCATCTGTGGCCACAGTGGGGAAGCAGTCACAGGTATAATGTAATTTGAGCACCTTATGGAATAATCTCTCATACGTGATCATATTCCATTATACCCCCGATAATCAGCTGATCACACACATTCAAGCACATAACAGTTACTTGAAATTAAATCCACACATTGGGATAACAACATATAACATGGTACAATTACTCATGTTCAACCCTCAAATAGTGTAACATATATATAAACACTATTGAGTCACAATAATCCACACATTGTATGCATACTCATGATCAAGCAAAAAATGTCGTGCAACAGGTATTTCACGCACCATCTTAACATATAACCATCCATAGGCAACCACGTAAAGGTACAATCACATATAAGTAGCCCTACGCGTTCACAATATAGCATTACACAACCTTCTTTCAAGTTCCATAATCAAATACCAAGTTTCTACAAACTTTGATTATCGGTCAACCATGGCTTCCAACCTTTTTCCAAGCAATATTTAAAGCCCTTCCCAATATCCTTTTTGTTCATTTAAAATGCCGTTGTAAAGTACTAATGTTGTGCTACTATTATATTTAAAGAGTGTTCCATTATAACTTAGATAGATTAGGTTTTCAAGGCTTGCAAAACTGTTCAGAGGCTGCAGAGTAAGGCACGACTCGTGCCCCAGGGCACGACTCGTGCCCCCTTGAACCTCCCTCAGAATCAGTCGTCCCTGTGTAAGGCACGACTTAGAGGAAATGGTCACGACTCGTGCCATTTTACCCCCAGCCAGAACCACTCGTCCCCCCTTAGGGCACGACATGGCACGACATCAATTTTCCCAGGTCACGACTCGTGCTCCAGGGCACGAGTCATGCCTTTACCCAGAATTGTTGCTGATGTGCAACATCAGCTCCATCCAAGACCCAAAACCAAATTTTGACTTCACACAGCTGCACCAAACCAACCAAAACCAGTTTATATACCAACTTTAACACATAACCACACTCAATCCATGCTTTAGAACCCTATACCACCTCCATTCCCAAAGTTAATCAACTATTCCATTGCCCTTCTACCATGTTCTTCATCTAACCCTTTTTATAACCACTTTCCCAGCCAATAACTTAAGCTAACAAGTTTCAAAGATGGTTTATAACACATTTCCACTTGATTTAAATTCATATGCTCAACATTAGAAAGAATCATAATAACTTACCTTAAAAATATGGAAAATAACAAGGAGCTTTGACCGGATAGATGTACTCTACTCCACGCCGTGATCAATAATCTGCGATTACTTTGAAGAACGGAGCAACGGAGAATTTTCTAGGATTTTAGGAAGAGAGCTAGGGTTTGGAGCTTTCTAGGTTGATGGAGAAGGAGAAGAAGAGTGAGGAAGAAAGTGGATAAATGAAAGAAGCTTTCTTTAAATAGATAAATATCACCATTTTTCACAAAGGCCCTCCAAGTATCCACTAACTACAACTAAACCCCTACACTTATATTTACACTTAAGCCCCTAACTACTTTTATAATTCCTTCCATTTCAAAATCCAATTAGGACATCTTTCCCACATTAATTCCCCAAGTAATCCAATTAAACATAACATAACAAAAAATGAATTTATAACTCTCAAAAACACATAGACCATGGAATTAGCAAACCAATAATCATGTCATGAACCAAAATACCAAGTAATGCATCATAGAAAATGAAGTGCACCCCCCATTCCCACGTGCTCCACGTGTGACCAAACAGTGCCTAGGGTTAGGGTCGTGACAAAGAGGTGCTGGAGAGTCAGGTGTAAGTACCCAATCCAATTCGCTACCCTTTTAGGTGCATTTTAATACAATAAAATTGCATTAAGGGGCATTTTGGTAAATTCCCGGTCTATTCCGAGACTTCCGGAAACATTTCTTAAGTTTCTCGCGAAGGAAGTACTTTTTGGTACATTGCTCATGCTAAATGACCTACAGGGAATAAACCTATTTTGGGCCTTTTAGGTATTATCCCTGAATGTTCCAGAACCTGGTTTTGGCGCCAAAAGTAGTTGGTGACACCTTGTGTCACGCGACAAGTCGAGGCATGGAAAATGGTTACAGAAGGTCGTGCGACACACTGTGACCATCAACTGCAGCATATAAATAAGACCCTACCCCTCTCAGAAATGGATCCCAACTTTCACATACTGTTACTCTGCCAAAATTGGAGCGTAACACGCACACTGAACACACACCTCTCTCTCTCCTAGCCAAAATCCCTCCAACCCTCTCTCAATTCCCTCCAATTTTCACCTAAATTCACCCATCAATACTTGGATCCCCCTTCCATCCATCCTTCTCAGTTCAGTTCATCTCAGAAGCAGTTGTTGAAGGATTCTATACCAAACTTGGTATAGAATTCGTGGATACTACAAGGGTAACACTCCCAATCCTCCTTCTCTCTCTTACTTTGCAATTTCTATAATTCAATCATCTTGTCCTCTTATGATCTCAGTAATTTGACTCCATCTGTTGTGATTACTGAGATCCAATCGCAATCTCTCTGTTTAATATTGTTGTCTTGCATAATTGATCATTTATGATTTGATTCTTGTGGGAATTGGTGTTTAAGTCCTAAGGGAGTGTGGATCTCTCCATATCCACACCCCCTGGGTTGAATTGTTGTTAATTTGTTCATTTCGAAGTTAATCTGATTGTACAGTTAGATCTGTGTTGGCTGTTTGTTCTTCTGTGTTCAAGTTGTAAGGTATCTGCATACGGACGTCCTGTGTCACGCGACACATCGTGCTTGGTTGATCCTGTGTCATGCGACACATTCAGCCATGCATGTCATGTGTCACGCGACACTCTATGTCTGTTTGCAGAGACCATTTTCCTATTGTAATCTGTTTTGATCTGTGTATATGGGATGTGGCCTCCCTAAATAAATGGCTCACAAGTTGTAAGATTCCAGTTCAAATCAATAAAATTCATGTTTACTACATTTGATTATCATCATTGATTGCACACACTTTGGATTACTTGGATGTTTAATTAAAAAGACTCGTTCACGAACGAGGCGTGTTGGGTGAACTCTCGGTTCTTCCCAACACATAACCTGACCCTCGGACCCATTCTCTCTCAAAGGTTTTTCAAAGTGTACCTTAAAACATGGCGTGGTGACTCCTATTTTTCATCATCGAGAAAACAAAATTTTTCGGGCGAGCGCACATTCATCAGGTAATTGGTTACCCAAATTTTTGTACATGGATACTGTTGTGGGTAAATTCAGGATCGCTACATCTTGAAATGTTGTCAGCATGTTATCATCTTCGAAAATGTGGTCAAGGTAAAATTCACTTAGATAATTAAATCATTATTTAATTATCTTTATTGTATCTTTAATTACAGGTAAATAGAACGTGGAAAAAACCTATTTCGTGGACTCACTTCAACGGTTGAAATACCAAGTCAAGACCAAGATAACAAGGCCGAGATTTTAGGAAAGTTTGTTAGGGTTTTGTTATCTTCAGTTATCTTTTTCTATTTAAAGGACTAAATGGCCAGAACACTGACACACACAGTTCACGAACACATTCTTGTAATCCGACATAGCTCTGACATTTGTAACCCATCAAAAGATCAATACTACCGTTTGGGGTGAAGGTGACCATAAACACCTTCCGAGGTTTTATGCCGGTGAGATAGTTGTCTCAAGGGCTTTCCTCGTTATATGATCGAGTCATCTTATATTCATTGCTACACCGATTATACTCCATTGAACCTTCCTCAAACTTGTTTCGATTTATATTACATTTGATTGTTTTTTACCAAAACAGATACTCTTTCATACTAGTCAATGTCACTTGTTTTCTTGATAACAGACTATTTCGATTGCTAAGTTGATGACTAAGGAAATTAGGATGTGGAAGGTAAAATGTGACACCTTAGACATGGATAGGGCCGAATATGAGAAGGATCTGAAGGATGCTGCCAAGATAATAAATGAGAAGAATTTAGAGATCAGGGCTAAGGGTGAAGAAATTTTAAAATGGAGGTCCAGGCTTGCCAGTGTTGACGTAAGACATGAGAGGGAGATGAGAATACTACGCGATGACATGGTGAATGAAACTGCTAAGGCAGTTTTTGATACAAGAATCCAAATGATTAAGGAATTTTAAGAAGGAGAGCATGTGAACTGGGACTTAGATGAAGAGAATGCAGCTTTGCAGAGGATTATTGATGAAAAGACAGGTGAGGTTACTTCCAAAAAGGTTGATCAAGCTGGTGATGCTCAAGACAGCAACACGGAATGAGTATAGGATGCTTATCTCTTTCTTTTTTCTAAAAACAATTTGATGAGGGTTTGTCCTCTGGAACAAGTTTTTGATTTATAAGGACTTATAAGAGTCAAGACTTTTAACTTTTTTGGAGATGTTGGGTTGGTTCAACATCTTAACCTGATGGGGCATTTTTGCCCTTTTTCTTGGATTTTTTCGTTGAAATTGCTTTGTTGGTTACATTGTCTTTGTTGTTCTTTGGTAACATGTAAATGTTACGACCACTTGACGGAGATAACATGTCAATGTTATTACCAAGTTGAAAAGACAACATGTAACAATGTTGTAACCAAGTTGAAAAGACAACATGTAACAATATTGTAACCATTGATCCCCGAGTGAGGAAACGTGCGCTTAGGCGAGGTTATGATAACCAGTAGACTTAGAAAAGATGTATAATCTCTTAAACCGTAGAAGGTAAATACCTTAACGTGCGCTAAGGCAAAGTTTATTGCGACCAATAGACTTTTAGAAAAATGTACAATCTTTTAAACCGTAGAGGGTGTTACCTTACAACATAGAAATGTTGACGGGATGCATCATTGTACATGTTGACCATTCTGGCGGATGCTTTGGATTGTCTTACTGTTTAATGGCATCTTGCAAAAATGCTTAAGTCAGTAGAGGTTTGATTTAAGTAAAAATGAAAGTAAAGAGACTAATTTGAGGGGAAGCTCATACCTGGATGTGGAAACCACAATAACTTTTAACTTGCATGTAATAATGTTTCAGGTGTAGGGCATTCCAGCTTCTAGGTATTCGGATGCCGTCTGGGGTAGACAACCAGTATGCACCTTTTCCTGCTTCAGCATCAATAAGGTAGGGACCTTCCCACTTCGGAGCTAATTTTCCTGCGTGCGATTCCCGGGTATTTTGGAATACTTTCCTCAGCACCATGTCTCTAACCTGAAAATGCCTTATTCTTACGTTCTTGTTCTACGACCTGGCAATTCTTTGCTGGTAGGCGGCCATCCTTATCTTGGCCATGTCCCTGAGTTCATCCACAGTATCCAGGTCCTGAGCTAGGAGGTGGTTATTGTCTTCAGGAGTTAGCAATCCATATCTTGCGATTGGAATTGTTGCTTCTATGGGGAGTACAGCTTTAGTGCCAAATACTAAAGAATACGGTGTCTGTCCTGTAGCGTTCTTAGACGTTGTCCTGTCTGCCCATAGTACAAGCGGTAATTCATTGGCCCATCTTCCCCTTTTCCGATCCAACTGTTTTTTCAAGTTGTTGATGATCAACTTGTTGCTCGATTCA
Source organism: Adenophora triphylla var. japonica (assembly GCA_022495995.1). Taxonomy (NCBI): domain Eukaryota; kingdom Viridiplantae; phylum Streptophyta; class Magnoliopsida; order Asterales; family Campanulaceae; genus Adenophora; species Adenophora triphylla. The sequence continues at coordinate 84,671 of JAFEMH010006248.1, read as the reverse complement.
GCTTGTCCGTTGGCTTGAGGATGTACAGGGGTTGAGGTTATCAATTTGATTCCCCACCTTGAACAGAAATCCCTTGTCTTTTTGCTGATAAACTGAGAACCATTATCACAAATGATTTCCGAAGGAACGCCAAATCTGCTCAAGATGTTCTTCTTTAAGAAGGATATGACCTCCCTGTCCCGTATTTGAACATACGCTTCTGCTTCAATCCACTTGGAGAAGTAATCCGTCATGGCTAACATGAACACTCTGCCTCCTGGAGCTTTTGGTAACTTGCCGACTATCTCTATGCCCGATTGCATGAAAGGCCAAGATGAAAGTACGCGGTGAAGAGGTTCAGCGGGCTGATGCAGGATGTTGCTATGCCGTTGACAAGCGTCGCATTTTAAAGAAAAAATCATTGCGTCTTGTCGCATAGTGGGCCAGTAGTTTCCCATTTTAAGGGCTTTGGAAGATAGCGTCTTTCCCCCTGAGTGATTTCCACATTCTCTCGCATGTAGATCATTTAGGACCTCCTCAACTTCTACAGGCTCTAAACATCTCATGTAAAGACCTGTAGCAGACCTTCGGAACAATTTATTATTAATTAAGGTGAACCGGGACATCTTCATCCTGAAAGACCTTTGATTCTTAACGTCCAATGGAATGGTTCCATCTTGCAAATACCACACAATAGGTTGAGTCCATGTTGATGCCGCACCCTGGCTTGGAGAAGATGCCTCCGAATGACCTTCGTCTATTCGATCAATGGCTGGATACAGGACGTATATAATTGGGATGTTTGTATTTATCATCGCTCCACATGTTGACCCTAAATTAGCCAAGGCGTCGGCTTCAGCATTTACTTCGCATGGTACCTGTTCCAAGGAAAAACTAACAAAACGCGCGGCTAGAGCCTTAACATGTTGGAGATAAAGTGTCATCCTGGTGTTCTTAGATGCATAAGATCCGTTAAAGTGATTGACCAGTAGCAATGAATCAATAAATACGTTAAGGTGAGTAACTTCTAGACTAAGAGCAGTAGATAAACCCATGATCAAAGCTTCATATTCAGCTTCGTTATTGGTTGCCTGTAATTCACAAGAAACCGCCTGGGGGATTAACTCTCCTTGTGGTGACTTTAATAAGATGCCCAGTCCTGCGCCTTTTGAGTTGGATGCTCCATCTGTGAACAATGTCCAGTACCTGGGAGTATTACTACCTTCGAGGTGTTGGACTTCTAGCTCCACCTCAGGTTGCAAGGTAGCACTGAAATCGGCTACAAAATCTGCAAGGGCTTGGGACTTAATGGCGCTTCTGGGTTCGTAAGAAATTTTGTACGTGCTGAGCTTGACTGACCACTTAGCCATTCTCCCTGACATCTCAGGACATCTCATAGCAATCCTGATAGGATAGTTAGTTTTCACAATAATAGGATACGTCTCAAAGTAATGACGTAATTTAGTAGATGCGGTGATTAAAGCGAGGATAAGTTTTTCGAGATGGGAGTACCTGGTTTCTGCATCTAGGAGAGATTTACTTACATAGTAAATAGGACGTTGACTGCCTTGATCTTCCTTTACTAGGACAGCACTTACGGCGCTCTCGGATATGGCTAAATATATATAGAGGGGTTCACCTGGTTCTGGCTTAGCAAGGACGTAAGGTACTTTTTGAGGTTCAAGAAGGCTTCATCATGTTGTTCGGTCCACTAAAACAGCTTGTTCTTCCTCAAGACGTCATAAAACAACTTGCATTTTCGGAAGATTTGGAAATGAATTGATTTAAGGCCGCTACTCGCCCTGTCAATCTTTGTACATCTTTGACGTTTTTGGGGGACAGCAGGTTGAGGATAGCTTTGATCTGCTCTGGGCTGGCCTCGATTCCCCTTTTTATCACCATGTAACCCAAGAACTTCCTAGCTCTAACCCCAAAGTTGCATTTGGAAGGGTTCAGCTTCATATTGAAGGCTTCTAAGATGTCAAAGGCCTCTGTCAAATGTTGCACGTGATCTTCCATATTCTTGGACTTTACCACCATGTCATCTATGTATACTTCCATTGTTTTGCCGAGGTGGTCCTTGAACATCTTGTTTACCAGTTTTTGATTGGTTGCCACTACATTTTTTAACCCAAATGGCATGGCAATATAACAATATATACCTTCAGGAGTTATGAAGGCGGTATCTTCTTGATCAGAATGTTCCATTTGGATTTGCTGATAACCTGAAGAAGCGTCCATGAAGGTCAGTGCGTCGTGGCTAGTTGTTTCATCTACCAGAGAATCAATATGGGGTAACGGGAATGGATCCTTGGGAAAGGCTCTGTTCAAGTCCGTGAAGTCTACGCATACACGCCATTTCCCCTTTTTTTCTCAACAACCACCACATTGGCAAGCTACCTAGGATAATGCACCTCCCTGATCATCTTTGACTTGAGTAGTTTCTCTACTTCTTCCTTGATGATCTGATTCCATTCTATTCTTTTTCTGAGTAAATCTTTGAGGAGGCCTTTAGAGAGCAAGTGGTTGATTTCCTTCCTCAAGGCAATGCAATTTTCTGTAGTATGGCCAAAATCTTCATGGTAAGCGCACCACTTAGATTTATCCTTCCAAGGTGCTGCATGTCACTTGCCTTTGGCCATCTCGCCTTGCTCCCTAAGTTGTCCATCGCATGTAGGAGTCCTGAAATGCCAACAGAAAAACAATAATCACTAATCTTAGGATAAGTGGTTTCATCCTCAACATTGTCATCTTCTACAACATTAATTTTAGGAGAGTCAGTTTTAGAATAGGGTTTTCCCCTGTTAGATCGATAGTGAGAGGATTCTGCTTTTCTGTCAGGATTTTTGTATGTTGACGTCTTCTTGGTCGCCTTGCCATGGATCATTTCGTCTTCTTCCAACCTTATGAAATGAACAGATCTCGTCCTAACTTCCTCTAAGCTTCTATATGGGAACATGACAAGGTCTTGGGGTGATTCCCTTTACAGGCCCATCCCGAAAGCTTCTGTAGCAGTTGACACGTCAATGTGAGGAATGCTTACGGCCTCCTTGTTGAACCTGAACACGTAATCCTTTAAAGTCTCGTCAGGCTGTTGCACAATCCTGTAAAGGTCGCTTGTTAATTTTTCAAAGACACGATTGCAAGAAAATTGGTTAAGGAACATGTTAATTAATTGAGAGTATGATGAGATGGAGTTCATAGGTTGATTGGTCAGCCACATCAAGGCGGGACCAGATAAGGTGGACCCGAAACCTCTGCATAAACAAACTTCTTTAAAATGGGGAGAAATGCTGTTGATATCCATATTTTCTTGGTACAGAGCTATATGCTCTGCAGGATCTATTATGCCATCATATTGTTTCATTGGAGGCACTTGGAATCTCTTAGGGATCTCCACTCCATCTATAGCAGGAACAAAGCGTGAATTATGATGGCTGGTTGGAGACGCCTGGTTGAAGGGCAAGGTGACCCCCGAAACCTTCATGAGAATTTCCTTGAGTTGATGTATTTATCTTGCAAGGGCAGTATCTGCAACAGGGTTAGTGGAAACAATAGGATTGAAAGGAGTATTGAACAGGTTAAAACTCCCTATTTGCCCCACAGGGGGTGGAGTCACAAAAGTGAAACATGATGACAGTGGCATCTGGTTAGACATGACGGTACTGCTTTCAGTCTGAACGGTACTAAACATGGACGTGCTACCCCATTCACCTTGAGCACTCATTCAGGCACCTAGAAAAAGAGTCATGGGTTGCAAAGGAGAAATTTCGAGAGTGCTAACAACGGGAATGCTGCGCCTTGAGGCCGAAAAATCACATCACAACTTGTCAAGGTGAGTAAAGACCGTCTGGTTGGTCTGTTGCTATCCATCGAGCTGATCTTTTAGCTGTTGCATCATACTCGTCATAGCAGTTATAAGTTCTAACGAGATTCCAGTTAACGTCATGGATGGAGATCCACCCAGGCTGAGTCCTTGGCTTTGGGACGTGATGGCGCCAGAGCCTATAGGCGGATGCAGACTGGATATTGCGGGCAAGCTTAATGCGCTGGTCCTTGCCCCAGTCGTGATGATGGGGATTGGCATGGCCGAAGTCGGATTGCTCATCTTGATTGGAATCTAAAAAACCAAATTCCCACAGACGGCGCCAAATTGTTTTGGACAAATTTCGACAAGTAAATTTATCTTCTCAAGGAGGTTTGGGCACAAATGGAATATAGTTCTCAAAGCAAGATGAACACGAGGATGTAACGAGGAAACCCTTAGAACAATCATCCAAGAGAAAAACCTCATGAGGCCTTTGGAAAGCCTGCCTAAACCAAAGAAATTTTATTAAGTATTTAGCGTTTCTGAGTACAAGTGCAGAGTAGAAGTAAGCAAAATTTTGTAACATGTGTACAGGTGCATTTTAGGTATAATATATAGGTGTGAATGTAACTGAAAAACAACATCTTGAATGCCTTGCTCAAATCTCGCCCAGAATCTCACTATTTGTTGATGGAGATCATCCGTTATCCCTTGGTTGAAGGTTGGAGCCGTTATATTGTTGCTTGACTAAGTCCATGCAGTCATTTAAATGATTTAATTTTATTTATCTTTGTACCCCTAAAAAATAGGAAAATACAACAAACATTTTCAAGGCGTTAGTCTAAGACGTAAGTTAAGATGTTACCTCAAGATGGATGTCCAAGATGTAGAACATGTTTAAGCGGATTTTTTAGAGTGAAACACTTACCCACAACAAAATCCAATCTTGGCCATCAAAAGAAAAGCTTCATGCTTCTAGGTTTACCTCTTTATTTTCTGTACTACACAAGCTTTGCATTTTTAATTGGCTCCCTACTACAAATGAACCTATTGTGACCTTGGAGCATGAAAATGTGCTATACAGATTGGTGTAAGTGCTCCAATTCAAGTTTGTTAGTATTTTCGTTAGAAAATTAATGAAAGTTTTAACATTTCTAACAAACCCTAACCTTTCTAACAAAGCAAGGGTAAAGTGGGCATTGCCATTTAAAGATAAACAAGGAAAGGAATCCTAAAAAGCAAAAGAAATGGAAAAAACCCGAATTGGTAAGTTGAAAAACAGTTCCAGTTTGAATTTTAAAAAAGATTATTCCTCCTGTCCAAAAGCCAGCACTGTAGCAGATGAACAGTGCACGCCAACAGGACCCTCCGCGCGGATATGATTGTTTCTCACAGTGTTCTATAAATTGAACCCTCCTCTCTCAGTTTACAAAACACAATTGGATCACAGCAACGAAACTCTGGCGAAATATAGAGAGAAAACAGTGGGAATCCCTAGATTGCCACCATTTTCTCTTGAATATTTCCCAATCTCACTCCAAACACAAATCCAAACACCAAACCTTGATACTCCTCAAGCCAAACACCAAATCTTGATACTCCCCAAGTCAAATTCCAAGCCTAGGAAGATAGGGTGTCACCATTGGTAAAGCCCTCCTTCTCAAAACCCTAAAATCCTCTTTTAACTTCTTGATCATCTTGTTCTTCTTTCTTGGATCTACTTGATGTCTAGTTTAACTTAAGTTTTGACCCAAGATGGTCATCTTGAAGTTCATCTTCATGAATGACCATCTCAAATGGTCCACATTTTAAATCTTTAGTTGTTTTTTCTCTTTAAATTCATCTTTACAAAATATCCCCTTTCCCTTTGCAAAGGACATGTTTAAACCCCATAAATTCCCCAAGGATGACTTGAATATGATAACTACTTAACAAAAGGTAGTGGTATCAAGTCTAGGGATGAAAATGGGGTGAACATAGATGCAAATCCCCCAAAAATCACATTTTCCCTCAAGAACATCTTGCTGTCCAGTAGCATTGTTCTGAGAACTCAGTCCATTTTCCTATTTTTTGGACCCAGTAAAACTTGGAATTGGGTGTTGACTAAAAAATACTTTTTGTATCCAACATCCAGATCTTTCCAAACATATTTTTATTTTATTTTTTGAGTGAGTAAAAATCCTTTTTTTCAATTTTTCTTTTAGAGTCCAATTCATCAGCTTCTGGAAATCCAGATTTCACATCTGAGATTTCCAGAAGGTTTTTACCCCTCAAATTACTTCAAAAATGGAAATTTCCTTTGCAGAAACCCTATTTAGGGTGTTTTAAGCAACTTTTATTCTCGGACTTTCCCCAGATTCTGAGGTTTTGAAGCCTTGAAGTCCATTTCAAAGTCAAGGGTCAACTGCCTTCTTTCATTCTGGCAGAATTGCTTTTCAAATCCAAAAATATTTTGAGTGCCAAGACTCAATCCACAAAATCATACCAAAAATCTTGGGGATTGTTCAAAGTCTTATAAAGAGTTCCCCATTTTTGTTTTTCTCAGTTTCAACTCATTTTGGTCAAAACACACACATACACACACACACAACAAAGGATTTCAAATGTTTGGAAGACTCGTTTTGCGAGGCGCGCCGGGTGCACACTAACGTCCTTCCCGACGCGTAACGTGACCTCCGAACCTAAATTTCTGATCTCGGGCTTTTTTCAAAGTTTTGGCCCTTAAAACAAAAATGGCATGGCGACTCCGTTTGATTTTCAAAAAAAAAAAATCGGGTACATCACAAAGGGCGACTCGGGCTGGGACAAACAAGTTTTATCTTTTCAAAAAAAAAAAGAGAAAAACTTTTGAGGGTCAAACTTCCGTCTCAACATTTGAAAATCCTTTGTTTTGTGTGTGTTGATTTTTGCACATTTTTGTGTTTGTTTTGGCCGCCTCGGAAAAGTCAAAATTTTGACTGTCGGAAATCATGTCCCTAATTGTTGGAATTTTTGTGCTTATGTGCTTATGTGTTCATAGAATTTTCAAAAAAAAAAATTCAAAAAAAAAAAATATTTTTCAAAAAAAAAAGAAAATTTTCAAAAAAAAATCATGCATCATGTCTTTTAAGACACATAAAAATTTATATTTTACTCAGAAAAAGAAGATGGACTGCTTGCACACTACGCGCACGTTGACCGTACACTGCACACTACGTCCCTAACCCGGGGAAATCCTTGTCGCGGTCCGTTTGGTCTTATTACGCCTCGGACGAGCACAGTGACTACCCAAACATCCCATGTAGCCTCGGGTCGACCATGCACTTGTCCGTGACACACCTTGTCCGAGACCCGGTTGGTTTTTAGTTTGGTCTCGTGTCATGCCCCGTCCGTGTATAGACCTTTCCTTTCAAGCCTTTGTCGGCATACCGACTCAATATCTTTCGGGTCCCTAATCGCCGAAGTCATGCCGGTTTTCCGCCGCAGACTTTGACCAAGATATTGACCGGCGCCTTGACTTCGGCTCGACCGGCACAAATTATACACCGACTCCCAAAGATGACACCGAGTCATCAAGGATTAACGGTTATTCCATGCCTAATTACGGCCTAACCGACGACAAGTCAAGATCAACAGTGGGCACTTATCACCCAAATCATGCCGACTTTTTGTCGAGCCCTCTGACACGATCTAGACTTCGACGTCGCCTTTGTCCGTAATTTACATCGAATGCTCGTTAAGACTCGATTACCCGCCGTGCTTCTAGGATCGTTTTTTCGGTCGGTGGGACCCGCTTGCCCTATAGGACCCTCGCCCGGGCTATCCACCCCGGGAGGTCGAAATACAGGTGGAATACGAGGGGCTTATAGACGTAGTGACGGGGCCCACCGATCCAGAATCGAGTAGTTTGAAAAGAAAAAGAAGAGCAATCTTTTCCAACCGATTAGGTTAATAAAACGTGTTTTAAGTAAACATGAACAAATAACCGCATGTTGCATGAGCCTAAAGCCCAAACACCTACCCTCCTTCAAATCCCACCATCTCGAACCCTCGTGTCTTTCCCTCGCAGCCTCCGCACAAAGCTTGGTTTCGGCACCGGGTCACCGTTTAGCCGGGCTAGGAAGAGTCAAGTGCATCGTCGCCTTCACCGTTTGTTCCGACTCCGGTTTCGTAATGTCTCGCATCACCGGTAACGATGGGGACAACGTCACCCTCCTCCCGGACTCCTCGCATGCAATGAAAGTGGAATCGCAGCGTAACGTATGAGAGTGCGACAGAAGCACACGAATAACCTTATGGAGGCTATCAAGAGCCATGGTTTGGCCGCCACCTCAATCCCGATGGCACCTTCACTGTGGAAGAAGAGGATGACCCCAATCCCAATCTCTGCCGCCCGACCACTCCTGTGATGCCACCACCAACCTCTTTCGGTGCTACCGTAACCCATGCTCCTCGATCTTCGGGTCGACCACCGGGTCCGTGCAGCTCGACGGCACAAATCAGTTCGCAGGCTCCTCGGTGGGGGCAAAATCGCACGGAATGTCCTCTCATGGTTGGGGATGCCTCGGAATGCCACAAAGCAAGTTGGGACCCATCCTCGCTTTGGGACTCGATCAATCCGGACCTTCACAAAGAATGCCTACAGCCGGAATGCCGCCACCTCGGTTCTGGGCCACAATCAGAATCCTCCTCGTAATGCCTCCATCCCGATTTCATCTCGAATCACCAGACCGCAAGTATCCCCTGCTACACACCTTCGCCGCAGTGCAACCATGCAATTCAACAACTGTGGACAAAGCAGCCCCACATTTAAGCCTACCTATGGGACTCACTCCGGAAATCCGAGCTATCCGGCTACCTCGCATCTACCCCCACCTTCTCTCGCCGATTGGAGGCCAACAAAGAAGACGCCGAGTTCTATCCCTTTGCCCAAGCTCCTACCTACACTCCCCAGGTGGTAATTTGGGCCAAGGACAGGTCTTCACCTATGCTCCGGATATGGTATTACCTCCACCAATGCACCACCAACAGCCTAGTCCTCTTCCTAGCTCAAATATCGGCTCCTGGCATTTCCGCTCCACCTTTGGATCCCCAATTGGCTTGGTTTATGGAGCAACACAAGGAAATGAAAGCACAGATTGCCGAATTGACCGCCAAAAAGAACACCGCTCTTCGGCCTACGTATCCCGACTCGATTTTCCCCCGCCTCACAAGTTTGTGATGCCCACTCTGGAATTGTTTGACGGGAGTGCATGCCCTAAAACTCACTTGGACACCTATACTTTGGCAATGAAGGCTAAGGGAAGCACAAACCAGCGGTTGGTCGATTACTTTAGTCTCTCTTTGAAGTCGTGGGCTTTGAAATGGTTTTTCCGATTGCACTGAAGCTAGGGCTACTTGGGAACAGACACAAGATTTCACGTATAAGTATAAAGCCAACTTGGAGTGGGAGACAAACAGAGTTGACTCGCAAACAATGATGCAGCGCCCCTAATGAAAATATTGGGGATTTCTATAAGAGGTGGAACTTAAAGCTCAGTGAAATGGCCATTCCTCCCTCCGACGAGGAGCAAGCTTAAACATCTTTCAGCTCATGCTTGAAGCCGCATTTGAAAGCTTCCTCACCCACTTACCCTACGCCGACTTGCGTGCAATGGTTAATTCCGGGCTAAGTTTGAAAAGGCTTACAATCGCAGCCGACCGCCGCACTCCGCCTACGGATATCGGGCTCCTCCCTCCAACATCGCTCTCGCACCCGCTAAAGGCAAAGAGGCAATCGCCTACGCGGGACAGATCAGAATAATGCCACTTCCTTTGTTCCCAAGAAACCCGATGCATCCGGATCCCGGTTCCAAGGTTTGGGAAACTTTGGGATGCCTTTGAGTAATATCTTCAGAGGATTGATAAAAGAAGGTTTGCTCCGGCCTTTAGATAATTATCGCCTAGAAACCCCAATGCTCCTTTGGATACCTCCAAGCATTGTGCCTTTCATCAATACCATGGGCACTCCGATGATGATTGCGTCCCCTGAAAAAGGCAATCCAAGGTTTGATAGAGCAAGGAAAGTTAGAAGTCCCCGAGGGGCCTAATACGCTCAAAAATCCTTTTCCAAGGAACAATAACCAAGTGAACATGATTGAAATCGGAGAGCCTTCGCATGCCAAAGAAAATGTGGAAACCGGTAAAGATCCCTGCATGACTAATCTTGAATCCGGATTTGAGAATGAGGGACAGACCTATCCTCCCGAGATCGCTCGCATGCATCAAAGATTGGACCCAGCTTGGTAGAGCGTATGAGACTGCGACATAAAGCTCAAATTGACAACCTTCTCGAGGCCTTCAGAGCCATGGTTTGGCCGCCAGCCTTAATCCCGATGGCACTTTTACCGTGAAGAAGGAAGAAAATCATCCTCTCACTCTCAATCGTCTCGGATATGTCAGATGCCGCCACCAACCTCCTATGTAACTACCGTCGAAACTCCCGCCCTCGACTTACAAAGTCACCGCCCCCAACCAACAGCTTCAAAACTCCGCCATCCCAACAGCAAGCCGTGGATGGAGCAATTTGGCATGCCTCGCCAGCCCGTCGTGTGCCCCCTCGAATGGTACCGATCTTGCAGATACCAGCAGAGAGAATGAAGGTTTGCCTCCGTAAAAATTTCCAAACGATAGAGAAAGTGTGTTTAGCCATCGTGGCTCTCGGGAACGCCGTAATGAGCAACAGTGCCCGGATCGAAGAGGCCACCCGCCATTTTGGGACATTGACAATCCCCACCCGACCGGAGCTCCCCTAAAGGACAAATACGTGCCTCGCTCCTCCGTCTTCTAATGCCTCTCGTTAACCCTTGGAATCCAACCATTTGTTTCCAGACAAGCCCAAAGAAGAAATCTCCTCAATCTAGCTCAACTCGTAACCATTCTAGCACAAATCGGCTTGAGGCCCCGAATCCACCCCCACTGCTGAGCACATTTGGTGGGATGTCTGCGATCGTCTCGACTTGTCTCGAGAGAGACTATCGTGATGAGATAAATGAAGATCGTCCTCCCGAAAAGAAGAAAGCCTCTTCCCAAAGAAAAGTTGAAAGAAAGGTTTGAAGTCGGTTCTACCACTCGTAACAACCAGCCGCAACGCTAAATCCTCTCAAACACATCCCAATATCCCCCAAAGTCCTCCTGTGTTCACTTCCTTCCATCAATATGCTCACCAACAAAGTTCGTCCCCGTGACTTTTCCGACCCATTTCTTTGGACACCTTGCACTTGCTCCACCGCCCCGTGGCCTCAAATCCCTCCACTTCCACTCGCATCATGGGCACGTAATAGATCACCGCCCCTGCCCGCAATAGGAGATTCGGAAGCTAGCGTAAAAATGGAAAGCTCAAGCGTCCCGGGCAAATCCAACCAAAGAAAGAGCAGCTAGATTAGGGGCTACCTATCTCTAAATTAGTCTTTTAGTCAACCTTCGTAGGTTCTAGTACTTCCTCGTCACCTAAGTCCTTCCCGGACATTTGTCGTTGTAGTCCATTTTGGACACGTAGTTAAATGCCTAGCTTTTAATATAAGTCTTTTTTCTCTTCTTGCTAGACTCGAGACATCACTTGTGCACCCACGTTACACTTAATTGAAATGGTTTTATCCAAAATGATCACTTGTGCCGCTCAACCACTAATTCTTTTGAAATGATTAATATTTAAATTAATCGGAGTGAGAAAATCAATTGATATCCTTCCCAAATTGGGGCTTACCAACTCCCCATCTTGCATCTCATATGCTCATATCCCTTTCATCCTCATCATCTTGTTGCTCGATGAATTTGCATGGATCTTTTCTCATATAAAGCTTAAGCAAGCAATGAAGACTTAATCTCATTTAGGTCATCCAAAGAGGGATTGCGGTTGAAACCTTTCACCCATAGGAAAGTCATTACCTCACCCTTACTAAACACTATCCTTTCATTTCAAGATCGGCGTGTTTTGAAACCCGGTTTAGCCATCATTTTTGCTCCATACTGAGAGAAAGTCCAAGCGAGCCCGAGAAGTTAGCTTCGAGAGTCGGCGATGCGCAAAATATCTCAAGCCATGAAGGAAGGACAAAGATAATCCTCAACTCCTCAGAGGCTCTCCAAGTCAAAAAAAAAAAAAAAAAAAAAAAAAAAAAACAAAACAAAACAAAAAAAAAAACAAACAAAAAAAAAACAAACAAAAAAAAAAGAGAAGAACTGTCGATCCTCAAAAGTCCCCCGACTTCTCAAGAAGCCCTCCAATGATCAAAAAGGAGCCTGAATTCTCGCAAGATCGCAAAAGGTTGTCGATAGCTCGGACTTCCTCTCACCATTACCTTAAATCAATCCTAAGCCATCCTCTCGATTTTAGAGGATACTCCCATTACCCTCGCCTTCGGCCAAAGTCAAAATTTGACCTCTCATTCTTAGAGGCAATTAATCTTCCCCGCCATAGATTTCTCAAACACATCCCCGCAAGCCAACCTCTCATCTTTAGAGGTTCGGGCCAAGAAAAGGCCCAGCCGACCTCTCATCTTAAGAAGTCAAAAATTCCCAAATCACCCGATGGTCGATCGAAGCCCGGAAACCCAACTACAGTCCCTACCGGATAGCAGTTTCATTCTAATATCCTCGATGTCAGGATCAAATTAATGCTTCATTGCTTGCTTAAACTAGAATCTAATTCATCTTGGTTCAAAATCATCAATCAAAGATTGTGCAAATTCAAACCGGATGTGAGCATAATTCATTTCTACCCCACAAACACTTGCCGTGGATGTCCCACTGGGCTTCGCATCCGTGTCTTTCATGGACACTCTAAGGGGATATGTTATTCAATCCTCCAAATCCTCAAAATCCCCAAAGGTCCTCAGATCCTCGAATTTCAACATTCGTTCTCTTTTCATTCGGGATAAGCCCGAACTACGGCGACCTGAGCTCTTCATAATGGAGGGAACGTAGGCAACCGTAAATGGTCCTGGCCGAAATCACAAACAAATCTCAAAAAAAAAAAAATTTGGTCTCATCAAGAATCGTCCCTATACACTTTCCGAGCTTAACTCTCGATATCAGTTGATTTTCTCCTCGTGATTAATCAAAATATTTGTTCATACCAGATTTAGGAGTTGAATAACTCGAACACTAACAAATGGTTTTAAGCAAATTTTGTGATCATCATGAATAAGACAAGTTTTCAAGTGTCTCGACGAGTCTTCTCTTCCTACATCATAGGAAAATAGAGCCAAACACTGTCTTTCCGTCTCGCAGGGCTTCCATACACTTTTCCACACCTTGTGATGCTTATACTCTCTCAAAAGAGTCAAACCAAAAGCGAGAGTGTCATACACAAATTCGGGAAACATTCCCACCTTTCAAAAGATATGCCCCGCACGTAAACCTTTCGAGTCTTATCCAAGAATCGGTTGACTAAGGTCCGAAAAGATGGGTGCCCCCTCTTTAAGACTACTCGAATTTCTTCATGCCGGGCTTGCTAAGCGGTTCTCCTGTGTTCTCCGTATCGCCTCTTCAAGCCGGGGCTTATATAGTCATCTTTGGGGTCCACGCTGGGTTCTTAACTACGAGATAGACTCGCCAAGTCGCTTCTTCAAAATCTGGACTTGCCTACTCAGGATCCGGGGCTTTGTCAAGATGGTCTTTTGGACCCGAATTTTACCAAGTCGCAAGAAAGAATTTCAACCTCGTAACTTGGTACACGGCAGCCTTCCAAAGTAGCATCGGAATTCAAGATCGTGGTTTCTCCCGCATTAGCAATTTCATCAAATCATTCTCCTGATAAGGTTTCGGCCAAAGTCACTACTCACCCAAATGAAAGAAGCTTCACTCGTATCAACGTGCCCTAGAGCCTCGTCAAAGATCGCCTTCAAATGACCAAGAATGAGAGGGAAAATTTCAATCAAGACCCGGATCCGAATCCAATCTCATCAAAATTGAGGTCCATGTGATACTATTAACAAAACCTCATCAACCAGCATTTGTTTTAATCGCGATCGAGGGTTCTCACCCCCACTTGCTCAAAATCTGTTCCAAGCGCTTCCATCACCATGCATCCCCACAAAAATCTCCCAAGGGCTCATGTAGCATGCACAAAACTTGAATCAATAGGAAAAATCCTAGGTGATTGAAAATCATAAATCATAATTTCCCTGCCAAAAGCTTAGGCTAGGTGCATCTTCGAAAGCAAGTAAATGCATCATCTCATAATCATTTTTGGTTCTATGCATGCATCCGTCATCATGAATGCCATATATGCATCTTCCTCTTCACTAACGAATGCAGGAATTCAAACGTGAAATCAAATCCCCCTTTTCGGCAAGGATGATCTTCACCAAAGTCGACCTCCAATGTCCACAAATGGATGAAGACAGCCTCCAGCATCTACAGTTTGGCAAAGATAGTCCCCATGTCTACAGCTTGGCAAGGACAACCTCCGGCGTCTGCAACTTGCTAAAGACGACCTCCAATGGATGAAAACAGCTCCCGACATCCACAAACGTATGAAGACCGCCTCCGTTGTCTACAAATCGGTCGTGGACGCCAAGTTCTCAAAATACAAATGGGTCGAGACGCCAAGTTCTCAAATACAAATCGGCCGAGACGCCAAGTTCTCAAATACAAGACGGCCGAGACGCCAAGTTCTCAAAATGCAAATCGGTCAAAGATACCAAGGTCTCAAATACGACGGCCGAGAGACGCCAAGTTCTCAAAATGAAAATCGGTCAGAGACGCCAAGTTCTCCAATACAGCTTCGGTCGAGACGCCAAGTTCTCCAAATATAAATCGGTCCGTGGACGCCAAGCTCTCCAATACGCTTCGGTCGTAGACGCCAAGTTCTCCAAATACAAATCGGTCGTGGACGCCAAGTTCTCAAATACGATGCGGTCGTAGACACCAAGTTCTCAAAAACAAGAAGTCCCAATGTGAAGACAAGCTCAACAACCTCTACCAGTTGACGATCACCAAGAAGACGCAGACTCAACCAAACTCCTCCTTCGTGTCAAAATGCCTCCAAAGACAAAGAAATCGTCGGCGTAAACCATCCCACGAACGGCAACCTAACAACTCTTCATCAACATCGCCCGTAGCCTCGCCTCCTTCCGGCAAGCCTACTGTGTAAGCACAAAGATGTATGAAAGCATATCTTAGTCAACTACTTTTACGAAAGAACATTATCATCAAATCTTAGTGGCGACTTCCCAAAAACAAGCCAAACCTCGGGTGACTCCCAAATACTGTCAAATCATCAAAGGACCATCCATCCCAAACCATCAAAGGGAAATCATGTCAAATCAAGGTTCGAGGCACCTGAGACGCCATCTCCAAGGTTCGAGGCACCTAAGACGCCATCATTAAGGTTTGAGGCACCTAAAGCGCTATCACCCCTGGGCCACAACACTAGGAAAGCGATAAATCGCAATCATCCCCTAATTCGACAAACCAAAATCATTACTGTGGCGACTTCCCAAAACGGTCAAACCATGTGGCGACTTCCCTAAAATAGTCAAACCATAGGGTGACTTCCCAAAAATAGTCAAACCATAGGGCGACTTCCCAAAAATAGTCAGATCATACGGTGACTTCCCGAAAATAGTCAGATCTTAGGGTGACTTCCCAAAAATAGTCAGACCATAGGGCGACTTCCCAAAAATAGTCAAACCATAGGGCAACTTCCCTAAAATAGTCAATCCCCGGGCGACTTCCCTAAAATAGTCAATCTCTCGGGTAACTCCCAAATACAGTCAATCTCTCGGGCGACTTCCCTAAAATAGTCAATCCTGGTGACCCCCTGCATACGCCAATCCTTGGGTGACAAACTATGTAGCCTACCATAGGTCCATCCACTTTACCAACATCGGTCACCTTTCTTCTCGATAGTTCTCGTAAACCCGAGTCTTCCCTGCAAAGAAGAACACCTTCAAATAGCCTCCATCGTAGAACAAAACCTCACCAGTTCATACTCCGGAACCAAGGCCCGACTTAGGATCATACTCCTGAACTAAGTCTCCATTTAGGTTCATACTCCTGAACAAAACCTCAACTTAGGTTCATACTCCTGAACTAAGTTCCCATTTAGGTTCATACTCCTGAACCGAACCTCAACTTAGGTTCATACTCCTGAACTAAGTTCCCATTTAGGTTCATACTCCTGAACAAAACCTCAATTTAGGTTCATACTCCTGAACTAAGTCTCCATTTAGGTTCATACTCCTGAACAAAACCTCAACTTAGGTTCATACTCCTGAACTAAGTTCCCAGTTAGGTTCATACTCCTGAACCGAACCTCAACTTAGGTTCATACTCCTGAACTAAGTTCCCATTTAGGTTCATACTCCTGAACCGAACCTCAACTTAGGTTCATACTCCTGAACTAAGTTCCCATTTAGGTTCATACTCCTGAACCGAACCTCAACTTAGGTTCATACTCCTGAACTAAGTCTCCATTTAGGTTCATACCCTATCAAAATCATCCCTAAGCAAGAAACGTAAGACCGAGTGCCCCGAGAAAGATAACGGAATCCCGTTTCTTTCATCAAAATCAACTCCTAAGTAGCTAAACGTAAGACCGATCTCCCGAGAAAGATAACGAGATCCCGTATCTTTCATCAAAATCAGCCACTAAGTTAAACGTAAGACCGATTTCCTCGACGAATACGTCTCGACTTTCCTCAAAGAAAGGCTAACGAAACCCCAAATAAACTAACGGAATCCCAAAATGCCAACGAAATCTCGAGTAGATTTCGAACTACGACCGACTTGATTCCCACTAGGGATACGTAGGTAGCCTATCATTAGGTCCAGCCACTCGACCAAAATGGTCATCCTTTCCTCGACAGCAGACGTAAGACCGATCCTTTCAAGCAGAGTCCACCAAGAGGACCATCTACCCCCACCATTAAGGTTCAAGGCACCTAAAATGCCATCTCCAAGGTCCGAGGCACCTAAAACGCCATCTCCAAGGTTCGAGGCACCTAAAACGCCATCTCCAAGGCTCGAGGCACCTAAAACGCCATCTCCAAGGTTCGAGGCACCTAAGACGCCATCACACACAACACTAGGAAAGCGATAAATCGCAATCATCCCCAGCAGAGCGGATGGCCCTCCGACCGAAAATGGTCATTCTTATCCCCAGCAGAGCGGATATGCAATTTCAGCCATCAGACCGAAAATGGTCATTCCTATCCCCAGCAGAGCGGATAGCTCTCCGATCAAGATGATCATCTCTTATCCCCAGCAAAGTGGATAGCCCCCAGACCAAAAATGGTCATTCATATCCCCGGCAGAGCGGATATACAATTTCAGCCATCCGACCAAAATGGTCATTCTTATCCCCAGCAGAGCGGATATGCAATTTCAGCCATCAGACCGAAAATGGTCATTCCTATCCCCAGCAGAGCGGATAGCCCTCCGATCAAGATGATCATCTCCTATCCCCAGCAGAGCGGATAGCCCTCAGACCGAAAATGGTCATTCCTATCCCCAGCAGAGCGGATAGCACTCCGATCAAAATGATCATCGCAATTATCCCCAGCGGAGCGGATATGCAATTTCAGCCATCAGACCGAAAATGGTCATTCCTATCCCCAGCGGAGCGGATAGCCCTCCGATCAAAATGATCATCTATTATCCCCAGCAGAGTTTCTCTCCCAAAGAACCGACCGCGTAACTCGCTCATCGTGTTCGAGGCACCTAAAACGCCATCATCCCTGTGGTCAAAGACCCGAACTACGGCCGGCTTGATTCCCACTCGGGATACGTAGGTAGCCTATTAAATAGGTTCAGCCACTCGATCACTTGATCATCCTGTCAAATATGGAGCCTTACTCTTATCGACGACCCCGCTTCCTTCGAAAGCACCGTCGCCGAGGGGCTACTGTAAGTGCTCCAATTTAAGTTTGTTAGTATTTTCGTTAGAAAATTAACGAAAGTTTTAACATTTCTAACATTTCTAACAAACCCTAACCTTTCTAACAAAGCAAGGGTAAAGTGGGCATTGCCATTTAAAGATAAACAAGGAAAGGAATCCTAAAAAGCAAAAGAAATGGAAAAAACCCGAATTGGTAAGTTGAAAAATAGTTCCAGTTTGAATTTTAAAAAAGATTATTCCTCATGTCCAAAAGCCAGCACTGTAGCAGATGAACAGTGCACGCCAACAGGACCCTCCGCGCGGATATGATTGTTTCTCACAGTGTTCTATAAATTGAACCCTCCTCTCTCAGTTTACACAACACAATTGGATCACAGCAACGAAACTCTGGCGAAATATAGAGAGAAAACAGTGGGAATCCCTAGATTGCAACCATTTTCTCTTGAATATTTTCCAATCTCACTCCAAACACAAATCCAAACACCAAACCTTGATACTCCTCAAGCCAAACACCAAATCTTGATACTCCTCAAGTCAAATTCCAAGCCTAGGAAGATAGGGTGTCACCATTGGTAAAGCCCTCCTTCTCAAAACCCTAAAATCCTCTTTTAACTTCTTGATCATCTTGTTCTTCTTACTTGGATCTACTTGATGTCTAGTTTAACTTAAGTTTTGACCCAAGATGGTCATCTTGAAGTTCATCTTCATGAATGACCATCTCAAATGGTCCACATTTTAAATCTTTAGTTGTTTTTTCTCTTTAAATTCATCTTTACAAAATATCCCCTTTCCCTTTGCAAAGGACATGTTTAAACCCCATAAATTCCCCAAGGATGACTTGAATATGATAACTACTTAACAAAAAGTAGTGGTATCAAGTCTAGGGATGAAAATGGGGTGAACATAGATGCAAATCCCCCAAAAATCACATTTTCCCTCAAGAACATCTTGCTGTCCAGTAGCATTGTTCTGAGACCTCAGTCCATTTTCCTATTTTTTGGACCCAGTAAAACTTGGAATTGGGTGTTGACTAAAAAATACTTTTTGTAGACAACATCCAGATCTTTCCAAACATATTTTTATTTTATTTTTTGAGTGAGTAAAAATCCTTTTTTCAATTTTTCTTTTAGAGTCCAATTCATCAACTTCTGGAAATCCAGATTTCACATCTGAGATTTCCAGAAGGTTTTTACCCCTCAAATTACTTCAAAAATGGAAATTTCCTTTACAGAAACCCTATTTAGGGTGTTTTAAGCAACTTTTATTCTCGGACTTTCCCCAGATTCTGAGGTTTTGAAGCCTTTAAGTCCATTTCAAAGTCAAGGGTCAACTGCCTTCTTTCATTCTGGCAGAATTGCTTTTCAAATCCAAAAATATTTTGAGTGCCAAGACTCAATCCACAAAATCATACCAAAAATCTTGGGGATTGTTCAAAGTCTTATAAAGAGTTCCCCATTTTTGTTTTTCTCAGTTTCAACTCATTTTGGTCAAAACACACACACACACAACAAAGGATTTCAAATGTTTGGAAGACTCGTTTTGCGAGGCGCGCCGGGTGCACACTAACGTCCTTCCCGACGCGTAACGTGACCTCCGAACCTAAATTTCTGATCTCGGGCTTTTTTTCAAAGTTTTGGCCCTTAAAACAAAAATGGCGTGGCGACTCCGTTTGATTTTCAAAAAAAATCGGGTACATCACAGTGGCGACTCCGCTGGGGACTAACAAGTTTTATCTTTTCAAAAACAAAAAAAAAAGAAAAACTTTTGAGGGTCAAACTTCCGTCTCAACATTTGAAAATCCTTTGTTTTGTGTGTGTTGATTTTTGCACATTTTTGTGTTTGTTTTGGCCGCCTCGGAAAAGTCAAAATTTTGACTGTCGGAAATCATGTCCCTAATTGTTGGAATTTTTGTGCTTATGTGCTTATGTGTTCATAGAATTTTCAAAAAAAAAATTCAAAAAAAAAAAAAGATTTTTCAAAAAAAAAAGAAAATTTTCAAAAAAAAAATCATGCATCATGTCTTTTAAGACACATAAAAATTTCTATTTTACTCAGAAAAAGAAGATAGACTGCTTGCACACTACGCGCACGTTGACCGTACACTGCACACTACGTCCTTAACCCGGGGAAATCCTTGTCGCGGTCCGTTTGGTCTTATTACGCCTCTCGGACGAGCACAGGACTACCCAAACATCCCATGGAGCCTCGTGTCGACCATGCACTTGTCCGTGACACACCTTGTCCGAGACCCGGTTGGTTTTTAGTTTGGTCTGTGTCATGCCCTGTCTGTGTATAGACCTTTCCTTTCAAGCCTTTGTCGGCATACCGACTCAATATCTTTCGGGTCCCTAATCAGTCGAAGTCATGCCGGTTTTCCGCCGCAGACTTTGACCAAGATATTGACCGGCGCCTTGACTTCGGCTCTGACTGGCACAAATTATACACCGACTCCCAGCATGACACTGAGTCATCAAGGATTAACGGTTATTCCATGCCTAATTACGGCCTAACTGACGACAAGTCAAGATCAACAGTGGGCACTTATCAGTCCAAATCATGCCGACTTTTTGTCGAGCCCTCGGACACGATCTAGACTTCGACGTCAGCTTTGTCCGTAATTTACATCGAATGCTCGTTAAGACTCGATTACCCGCCAGGCTTCTAGGATCGTTTTCTTTTCGGTCGGTGGGACCCGCTTGCCCTATAGGACCCTCGCCCGGGGCTGTCCACCCTGGGAGGTCGAAATACAGGTGGAATACGAGGGGCTTATAGACGTAGTGACGGGGCCCACTGATCCAGGAATCAGAGTAGTTTGAAAAGAAAAAGAAGAGCAATCTTTTCCAACCGATTAGGTTAATAAAACGTGTTTTAAGTAAACATGAACAAATAACTGCATGTTGCATGAGCCTAAAGCCCAAACACCTACCCTCCTTCAAATCCCACCATCTGAACCCTCGTGTCTTTCCCCCGCAGCTCCGCACAAAGCTTGGTTTCGGGCACCGGGTCACCGTTTAGTCAGTTGGGAAGAGTCAAGTGCATCGTCAGCTTCACCGTTTGTTCCGACTCCGGGTTTCAGAATGTCTGCATCAGCTGGTAACGATGGGGACAACGTCACCCTCCCCCAGGGACTCCTCGGAGACAACGGCGGTGGAATCCGCTAGCGAAACAGATGAGAGTGCGACAGGAAGCACAGCTGAATAACCTTATGGAGGCTATCAAGAGCCATGGTTTGGCCGCCAGCCTCAATCCCGATGGCACCTTCACTGTGGAAGAAGAGGATGACCCCAATCCCAATCTCGGTCGCCCCGACCACTCCAGGATGCCACCACCAACCTCTTTCGGTGCTACCAGAACCCATGCTCCTCGATCTCTGGGTCAGACCACTGGGTCCGTGCAGCCTGACGGCACAAATCAGTTCGCAGCTCCTCGGTGGGGGCAAAATCGCACGGAATGTCCTCTCATGGTTGGGGATGCCTCGAATGCCACGAAGTTGGGACCCATCCTCGGTTTGGGACCGATCAATCCGGACCTTCACGAACGGCCTACGGTTCGGAATGTCGCCACGAGCTCGGTTCTGGGCCACAGTCAGGAATCCCTCCTCAGAATGCCTCCATCCCGATTTCATCTGAATCACCAGGACCGCAGTATCCCCCCGGTTACACACCTTCGCCGCAGGCAACCATGCAATTCAACAACCAGGGACAGCAGCCCACATTTAAGCCTACCTATGGGCCTCACTCCGGAAATCCGAGCTATCCGGCTACCTCAGATCTACCCCCACCTTCTCTGCCGATTGGAGGCCAACAGCAAGACGCTGAGTTCTATCCCTTTGCCCAAGCTCCTACCTACACTCCCCAGGGTAATTTGGGCCAAGGACAGGTCTTCACCTATGCTCCGGGATATGGTATTCCCTCCACCAATGCACCACCAACAGCTAGTCCTCTTCCTAGCTCAAATATCGGCTCGGGCATTTCCGCTCCACCTTTGGATCCCCAATTGGCTTGGTTTATGGAGCAACACAAGGAAATGAAAGCACAGATTGCTGAATTGACCGCCAAAAAGAACACTGCTCTTCGGCCTACAGATCCCGACTCGATTGTCCCCCTGCCTCACAAGTTTGTGATGCCCACTCTGGAATTGTTTGACGGGAGTGCATGCCCTAAAACTCACTTGGACACCTATACTTTGGCAATGAAGGCTAAGGGATGCAAAAACCAGCAGTTGGTCGATTACTTTAGTCTCTCTTTGAAGTCGTGGGGCTTTGAAATGGTTTTTCCGATTGCGGCTGAAGCTAGGGGTACTTGGGAACAGATTACCGGTACTTTCACAGATAAGTATAAAGCCAACTTGGAGTGGGAGACAAACAGAGTTGACCTGCAAACAACGATGCAGCGCCCTAATGAAAATATTGGGGATTTCTATAAGAGGTGGAACTTAAAGCTCAGTGAAATGGCCATTCCTCCCTCTGACGAGGAGCAGTTAAACATCTTTCAGTCATGCTTGAAGCCGCATTTGAAAGCTTCCCTCAGCCACTTCCCCTACGCTGACTTGCGTGCAATGGTTAATTCCGGGGCTAAGTTTGAAAAGGCTTACAATCAGCAGCCGACTGCCGCACCCGCCTACGGATATCGGGCTCCTCCCTCCAACACTGCTCTCGCTCCCGCTAAAGTCAAAGAGGCAATCAGCTACGCGGGACAGGACTGTAACAATGCCACTTCTTTTTTCAATTTTTCTTTTAGAGGCCAGTTCATCAGCTTCTGGAAATCCAGATTTCACATCTGAGATTTCCAGAAGGTTTTGACCCCTCAAATTACTTCAAAAATGGAAATTTTCTTTGCAGAAACCCTATTTAGGGTGTTTTAAGCAACTTTTATTCTTGGACTTTCCCCAGATTCTGAGGTTTTGAAGCCTTTAAGTCCATTTCAAAGTCAAGGGTCAACTGCCTTCTTTCATTCTGGCAGAATTGCTTTTCAAATCCTAAAATCTTTTGAGTGCCAAGACTCAATCCAAAAATCATACCAAAAATCTTGGGGATTGTTCAAAGTCTTATAAAGAGTTCCCCATTTTTGTTTTTCTCAGTTTCAACTCATTTTGGTCAAAACACACACACACACAACAAAGGATTTCAAATGTTTGGAAGACTCGTTTTGCGAGGCGCGCCGGGTGCACACTAACGTCCTTCCCGACGCGTAACGTGACCTCCGAACCTAAATTTCTGATCTCGGGCTTTTTTCAAAGTTTTGGCCCTTAAAACAAAAATGGCGTGGCGACTCCGTTTGATTTTCAAAAAAAAAATCGGGTACATCACAATTGGGTAAATATCATAGGATTAATTTTGGAAGGCTAGTGTTCAAACACTTAGCATCTTGGGGTAGAAAGAAAGATATGAATATTTCCTTTTTCCCTTATCTTTCCTTGATCTTCAAAGTTTTGATTTTCCAATCCTTGCCTATTAAAGCCTCTGATTCATTCACCTCTAAGCTTGAATATTATACCATTGACTCTCAACTGAAAAAAGGTAACGGTATACTAAGGACCTTCCCTGGAAAAAATCTGATGAAAATGTTGGTTCAGCTTCTGTTCTTCCTGGTAATATCTCAGGTAATATCCCAAGTGCTTCCACAGGTGTTGCCCCAAGTACTTTTGCAGGAACTGATGCTGCAAGTATTCTTTCCAATGTGTTTAATCTTCTGGGTAACACTTCACCTTCAATCCCAAAGACTACAGTTCTGAATTTCTTGTACAAGCAGTCAAGTGCAATTGGTGAACTAGTTGATGGCTGAGTCAAGCTAAAGCAGGAAACTGATAAGTTTATTGATGAAATTTCTTCCCAAATAGGGGAAGGATGTGCTGCTACTACAGCTGCTAGAGCTGGTACTACTTCAGGTGCTACCACCAGTGCTGGCCCAAGTGATGGTGGAGGTGATAGGGATGGAGATCAGGAGGAAGAAGAAGAAGAGGAGTATGAAGAAGAAGAATCTTGAAAATCTAAAGGTTGTTGAACCTGAAGGTTGATGTTGCTACTAATTTGTTGGTGGATTTGATGTGGTGTCCTAAAACAATTTTCTTTTTATTTGGTGATATGTGGTTCTAAATAATTTACTTTTTATTTTGTTTATGGTGGTAATCTGGTAGTTGCAAAAAAACTTTAGATGGTTTGTTTAAAGCATTAATCGTTAGGTAATTTTGCTTGCTTGGATTATGTTTTGGTACAGTGGTTTATCACTTTTATTAGTAGCTTAGTTTATTTCGAAAACTTGTTTAAGTTTGAAATAAATTAGTTTTTGATAAATCATTTTGGGTAATTGACTCCAACTAAGGGGGAGATTGTTAGTGTAAAACGCAGATGATATCCTGAATGATTTCCCATATTCCAGATGATATCTCAGATGATTTCTTGTGCTGAAATTTATATAGTTGTACATTTCTTGATTAATTATTTATGTACTAATGTGCTAATATGATGTTTAGTATATGTTGTAAGTCATAGTTTAGGTTGCAATAAGATAGAAGAATTAGCTAGAATCGTGGAGGAATTTGGAAAAGAGAAAGTTATGCATAAATAAATTTTTATGCATAAACTTTCCAAGAGTTACTTTGTGTCAACAACATCAAAAACGTGGGAAGACTAAGTCAAGATGGTTGTTGCTGATTCAAGGAGAGTACAAGATGAGAGAAGCTTGGGAGTACAAGGCGTTCTAGTGTGGACTTGGAGAGCAAGTAGGCGGTTGCTACAAATGGGGGATTTTTGTGTCAACAAACCCACGAAGTAAGGATCAAGCTCAGCCACTTCCCCACTCTGTCCTCAACGCCAAGACACTCCAAGGCTGTTACAAGTTGAGTAGCCTTCAAGACATTGAAGACTATAAATATGCATTGAAGGAGACACTTGAAGATATGCCAATTTTACACACCTTCAAGCATATAGAGATAGATTTCTTTGTTGGTTCGTGTTATCCATTCTCCCATATAATTTCGCACTTGATTACCTTAGTTTCAAGTTGTGTGTTTGCTAGGATTGGAATTCGTTATTTATCTCTTGTTCCATAGAACTTACATTGTATTAGTTATAGGGAACACATTTTGGCTTTTGTAATTCTTTTTATAAAGTGATTATAAAGTCTTGCCTAAGAGGCATCCTCAAGTTATATAATTTATATAACTTGAGAAAAACAATTTTTGTGTTATTTTCCGCTGCAATCTCTTTACAAAATTGTTTTTATTTTCGAAGTGTGTGTGTGCTAACTCAAGTGCTATCGTTGGTGTTGTTATCACCTTGGATATCATTTTTGTTTCAGGCCATGACAATTTCAAGTTTAAATCATCCGGATGGATCCGAAAACATCCAACACGGATCAGAATATATCTAGAATCAATAGAAAAATACTCTAGCAATTTATTTATACACAGTTCTTCAAGAATCATCAATGGTACGACTTTGAAGATTGTGAAATACAATATGGAAGATTTCTTTTCAGCCTTTGTCTCTTCTACAATTATAAGAATAAGTATCTCTTTCCTTATTTATATTTATATGCTTATTTCTTACTCTTTATTGATAATTTCAATGGCTAAGTGAGTAATCCTCCAAGTTATTGGGGTTGGAACTCAGCAAATATGTGCTCACCTTTATAATTTATGCTTCTTCTCCTTGTCAAATCAATTCTCTTCATATCATTCTTAATGCTTACAATAGGGAGACGTCCTTAGTTGTATAATCTCAGTTAATCAAGAGAAGAATCTTGATTAGCGAAATCCTATGAATTGAACTAGGCTTCATTAATCACAAGTGTAGATTAATGACCTAGGGATGATCCTTTAGTGGAGAATACGTGAGAATAACTTGAACTTAACGGATTTTGACTTATACGGAACCCTCGAGGGATAAGCCGGGTTGTCCGCACGTGATGGGTGGGAATACCTAAAACGGAATCTTAAGAGATAGGTCGTGTTAGTTATAAAATACATGTGCAAAGCCTTCGATTGACAAGTAATGCACAACTTAGCGTATCATCCTTGATTTATGGCATTTTCATCTTAAAACAATTTCTTCATATCATTCTTAATGCTTACAATAGGGAGACGTCCTTAGTTGTATGAATCATAGTTAATTGAGAGAAGTACCTAGCAAAGAATCTTGGTTAGCGAAACCATATGAAGTAAACTAGGTTTCATTAATCACGAGAGTAGTTTAATGGCCTAGGAATGTTCCTTGAATGGAAAGTACATAGACTTTACAAACACTAATGGATTCTTATTAATTATGGGACATCGAGAGATAGGGCATAATTAGTGAAGAATACAAATGCTACTTACTTGATCGTGAGAAGTAGCATAGGCTAAATGTACCATTCTTGTTATTTTGATGAAAACCTTAATTTAAAGCATGATTACTTGATGAATATATGTTGTTCGAATCCCAATCCCGAGAACACTTTTATTAAAAGTTAGAGTAGTTTTTATATGTTTCTAGTATTTTCTCAAACCAAATCATATTTCTCCCAATCTTATAAATCTGTATAAAAATAAATATCCTCCTAAGTAACCCTTATATCTATGGGATTGACCCGTACAAGCTTCCCATCAGTTGAAAACATTTAATGTTCTCACCTACTCAGCACACAACTTAGCTGAAGTTGGTAGAACAGTTTGCTATGAAGACATTGTTGCACCTTATCAGTAACTCAAAGAGGAATGTCAAAGTAACCAGTACTCACAACAACCTCCTTTATCCAATGGAAAATTCTTCATCAAATCTTAGGCATTTAATGAAGAATATATTCTCATTAAATGCTTGTCAGTACAAGTTATCCTTTCAACCTCTTCAAAGACAACAACTCTTTTTTTTTTTTTTTTTATTTATTTATTTATTTTTTTATTTTTTTTTTTATTTTTTTTTATTTTTTTATTTATTTATTTTTTTTTTTTTATTTTATTTAAGAAGGGGATCAACACATTTCACCGCTCCCCCCTTGATGCACTTCACAGAGGCGCCTAGCTATGCTAGGGAGGGCAATGTCATTCCCTCTAACCACTGGTGGGGGAATCGAACCCATGACCTCCAGGTTGGAAGCCATGAACTCTAACCATCAGGCTAATATTTTGAAGAACACTATAAATACCTTCATCATAACATTGAAGAGGGTTGGTGCATTGAAGATCTTTGAGAGTGAGTTTGTCAAGAACTGCAAGTGCAATCAAGCATTGAAGTTCAAGGCATTCAAGTCCAATATATTCACTAGATTATTTATTAGGACATACACTGTGCACACTCAATCAATTGTTGTAAGTGTTTCCCAACAAGACTATGTCAGGAACACATTGATTGATCTCACCACATACCCAAGAGAAATCAGTTCAATATGTGAACACATCTCTTGAATACACTTGGTCAATCTTGTAGCATGATCCATTAGTGATCACTTTACTTTTGGCAACCTTCAATCATAAGGCTAGCAACTTGTAATAGTATAGAATCATTAATAGTGCACTTTACACAAATCCAAGTTTTGACCAAACTTGGTAGAGGACGTAGCAGTTATTTAACACTGTAAACCTCTTCAAACAACTGTGTCTTTTTGTTTGTTTGCTTGCTCATTAATTCTTGTCCTTGTAACCTGTTGAATTCCATCAACCGGTTACAACCTTTGATTCCTATTAATTGCTTGTTTGTCTTTTCTATTGGAATATATATTGCATATGAATTTAACTTACTTTCTTTGAAAATGCCTTTGCCTAACCGATCACTTTGTGTGAGTCAAACCAGTAATATTTTATTCATTGTGCAACTAGTTTCCATCGGTTAGCTGGTGATAAGTTACTTGGACATTTTCTAAAGGTTTTGAAAAGAAGTATGTAAAAATTTTAATCAGGCTATTTATCCCCCCCCCCTCTAGCCTGTTTTCCTACGAATTGGGTCTAACAATTACCTTAATTGTTATTAGTGAGGTTTAATTGTTGCAAATTTGTGTCTTGTATTTGCGGGTTTCATGATTATTTACATTTACAAAAGTTTCTGGCATTTGGCTAATTTATGGAGTGCTCGACCAAGCATGGCTTTAAAACTCGACCGAGCGAGGCCTAGTTATTTACGGTGGCCCTATATCCGTCGTAATTGTATGCAAGTGCACAGCCGAGCAGGGCTAAGGACTCGGCCTAGCATTTTTGGGAAGCTACGGCATAAGCATGCTCGACCGAGTCATATAGGTGCTCGGCCAATTCATATTCGGCGGCCTCCTTTTTCGCCGTAATTCTATTTCATTATATATAGTGGCTACATCCGCTGTATATGTAAGTGCACGGCCGAGCAGGTCTAAGGACTCAGCCGAGCGAAGCATTTGGATTTTTGGGAAGCTACGACAACTATATACGGCGGCCTCAACATCCATCGTATTTGTACTTCATTATATACGGCGGCAATACATCCGCCGTATTTGTACTTCATCATATACGGCGGCTCTATATTCGCCGTATACTATATACGGCGGTAATATTCACCATAAATACAAATATGGCGCTACCTTATACAGCGCGAAATAAACCGCCGACTAGCCGCCATATATAGTATTTACGGCGGCCCCGGTTGCAGTTTCTTGTAGTGTCATACTAAAGTACCAGTTACACATGTGGGACATGTAAAACTTAATGATGACATAGTACTACAGAATGTTTTATGTGTCCCCTCATTTCATGTCAATCTCACCTCTCATAAAGAACCTCAAACATATCAACAAGCCATCCAACATGATCATTAGAAAGAGGCTATCAACTCTGAGTTACAAGCTCTCAAAACAAATCAAACTTGGTTAATTGTTCCTTTACCCATTGAGATTAAACCAATAGGATGTATGTATGTTTTTAAAACCAAATTCAAGTCAGATGGATCAATTGACAAACACAAGGCAAGGTTAGTTGCCAAAGGATACACTCAAAAATATGGAATTGATTATTCAAACACTTTTAACCCAGTTGCTAAACTCACATCAGTAAGGGTATTCTTTGAATTAGCAGCCATTTATAACTAGCATATCATTCAACTTGATGTTCATAATTCATTCCTTAATGGAGATCTAGATGAAGACATCTACATGGAACTACCTCCTGGTGTTCACTTTAAGGGGGAATCACCTCATCAAAAATATGTGTACAAACTCAATAAGTTTTTATATGATTTAAAACAAGCATCAAGATAATGGAATTGCAAACTAACCTCAACTCTTTTATCTCTTGGTTTTCACCAATCAAAGTCAGATTATTCACTATTTTCTAAACAAGAAAAATCTGACATTATCATTCTTATTGTATATGTGGATAATATTCTCATATGAGGTAATAATATTACATCCATTAATTCAATAAAATCTCTTTTACAAGATAAATATAAAATTAGAGACATTGGTACAGCAAAATATTTTCTAGGGATTGAAATAGCCAGATCAAATAAAGGCATTCATCTTTGTCAAAGAAAATATACTCTTGAAATCCTAGAGGATGATGGTGTGTTGGGATGCAAACCATCCAATTCTCCTATTGAACTAATTCACAAAATTTCAACAACAAAATAATATCAGTTAACAGATCCTACATTTTACAGAAAATTAGTAGGAAGGTTAATATATCTCAGCCTTACTAGGCCTGATATATCATACTCTGTTGGGATTGCAAGTCAGTTCATGGATAAGCCTTGTCAAAATTATTTACAAGTTGTATTTCAAATTCTCAAGTACTTAAAACGTACTGTTGGAGAAAGTAATTAATGTCAACTCATTCAAGCACTCAACTGCAAGCCTTCAGTGATTCAGACTGGGCTGCATGTCCAGAAATAAGAAAATCCATCAAAGGATTTTGTGTTTATTTAGGAAATTCCTTAATAAGTTGGAAATCAAAGAAACAAACAGTTTCGAGATCATCAACTGAAGCATAATATAGGGCTTTGGCACATGTTTGTCTAGAGATTGTTTGGCTTAAAAATCTTCTCAAGGATTTCTTTGTACAAACAAACAAACATGTTAATATATTCTGTGATAATCAATCAGCCATTCATCTCACTAAGAATCCTATGTTTCATGAAAAGACAAACACATAGAAGTGGATTGTCATTTTATTAGAGAGAAAACTATTTCAGGTTTAGTTAGGCCTATTCATATAAGTTCAAAACATCAGCGTTGCTGATATATTTACAAAAGCATTAACTAGCAATACTCTCAAGTTCTTAACATCCAAGATGGGCATGATTAACATCTATGCTCATCTTGAGGGGGAATCTCAAAATAAAGAATCCAAGTCATCTAGTGACCATCTCCAAGTCAGTAAAGAAGACTACAGATCATCAAAGGGGGATAACAAGGTGGCATTATATATTCAACAAAGAGCATTCAACAAAGAGTACACAGCAGATCATAGCTCTAGGGATACGTCATAGAATTCTATTATAAAAAATAATATAATGACAGACTCATTGCATATACAAATATATGTATAGGTGTATGTATAGGTTAAGGTGTATAAATATTGGATCATTTTTTTATTCACTGTACACAGAATTAGTAATCATTCAATACAAACAAGGTTGAATTCCTTTGTCCATTGTTTTACATTTCTTTCTTTATTTGTTAATCTTTCTTTGATACTGCATATTTTTCATTTCATTTTCAGTTATTAAGCACAATTCAACTCATTTGAAGATCAATCAATCTTTATATCATATTAGCTCATATCTTCAACACGGCTCTGATACTGGTTGTTGTAACCGCGATCACCCCCATCACTCCACATTAGTATGATATTGTACGCTTTGTGCCCAGTTCGCGCATATTTGATTTTTGAGTTATCTCCCAAACTAACTCATAATAATGGAGTGGATGGACACTACTATATAGTAGACATATTTTCTTTCAATTGTCAATGTGAGAGCTGGATTGATACCCCAACCTAACAAAGGTTTTGTAAGTTGTTTTATCAGAAAATCAAATCGATATGATTCATTTTTTTCTTTCTACGTAAAAAAAAGTTGGGTAAAGGAAAAAATAACAATATTGTCAACGGAAATCATGGGATATCACATATCCCTCCAGCCTAATCACAGGAAAATCAAATAATTCCCATGGTCAACCTTTCCTTGTAAATAAAGATAGACTAGGCTTAAATTAAGCAGACAATCTTTTCATATTGTATTCTTGGTGTATATAAGCAACCATACATGTACCCATTACGATTATGTTGAATGAAATAAATATTCTTTACATGGTATCAGTCTGATACACCAAACCCTAAAAATATCCTTTCTCCTTTGTGTCATTTCTTCAATGGCTTCCTCTTCAGACTCCCTCCCTTTCGCAACTCTCATTCACATGCTAACTGTCAAATTAACGTCCGCCAATTACCTTCTATGGAAGAATCAGGTTACCTCGCTCCTTTCTTCTCAAGACCTTCTCGGCTACATTGATGGCACCATTCCAGCGCTCCGAGATAGTCACTAATGGCAAGTCTGCTCCTAATCCAGCCTTTGTTGCTTGGAGCCACCAAGACAAAAAGTTGAAGAGCCTTCTTCTCTCTTCCCTAACAGAAGAATCAATGTCTGAAGTCATTGATTGTTATACCTCCCGTGCCGTGTGGTTGTCCTTAGCCACAGCTTTCAGCCACGCCTCAAAGTCTAAAGAGGTCACCCTTAAGGACACACTCTTTGCTATGAAGAAGGGCTCTCAGTCTCTTCTTGACTATGGTCGTCGCTTTAAGTTTGTATGTGACCAATTGACTGCTATTGGTCGCAGAATTGATGAAACCGATAAATCCCACTTGTTTCTCCGTGGTCTTAGACCAAATTTTTCTGCCTTTTCTGCCTCTCAGATCGCTATCATCCCGCTGCCAACCTTTGTTGAGTTACTGCCTATGGCAGAAAGCTTCTCTTTGTTTCTCAACTCCCTTAAGAATCCTGCTCCGGTTCCTGCTGCAGCCTTTGTTGCCAACCATGTCCGCCATGGACAACCATCTGGTCTTCGTGGTCATGGTCGAGCCAACTCTACTACTAGGCAAGGCCGAGGCCCTGGTGCTCTTAAACGCATACCGCGTTGCCAAATCTGTCGCACAGAAGGTCACTATGCAGATAAGTGTGAAAAACGCTTTGTTCATGATAGTAATCCTGATGCACACCTTGTCGAGGCCCTTACTGCGTCTTGCAATATTTCAGAGACAAATCCCTCTGATTGGTATCTTGATACAGGTGCATCTGCGCATATGACGCCCTCTTCGGCTTCTCTTGAAACTTATGAACCTTATTCTGGTTCTGAACGTGTCGTCGTCGGTAATGGTGCTTCTCTTCCCATATCTCATACTGGAAATATATCTCTTTCTCATGATCTTAAATTATTGGATGTGCTAGTTGTGCCGCATATCACCAAGAACTTAATATCAATCAGCAAACTTACATCCGATTTTCCAGTCAATGTACACTTTACTAATCATTCTTTTATCATTCAGCATCGGCAAAGCAAGGAAATTCTAGCAAGAGGCAAGCGTGATCGTGGCTTATATGTTTTGGAGCATGGACAACATGCTTTTCTTTCTGCAATTAGTTCTAGTTCTAGTTCTAGTCGTTTACGTGCCTCATTTGAGCTTTGGCATTCTAGATTAGGCCACGTCTCTCATGGCACTATTTTACTTTTAAATAAATTAGGTTGTGTGCAAGTTACTTCCTTGTTACCTAAACCTTCCATTTGTTCCTCTTGTCAACTTGCAAATAGCACACATTTGCCTTTTGTCGTTAATAAAAAACGTGCCTCTCACGTTCTTGATTTAATACATTGTGACTTGTGGGGTCCTGCTCCGGTTGCCTCTACTAATGGTTATTGGTATTATATTATTTTTGTGGATGATTTCTCTCGGTTTACGTGGTTCTACCCACTTAAATCTAAAGTCGAGTTCTATGATACTCTTCTTGCATTTACTATGCTTGTGCAAAATCAGTTTGATCGTAATATTAAAGTTTTTCAAAGTGACGGTGGAACAGAATTTACAAATAATAAAGTGCAAAAGTTCTTTCTTGAAAAGGGTATTCATCATAATATCTCATGTCCTCACACACAAGCTCAAAACGGCCGTGCCGAGCGCAAACACCGTCATATCACAGAAACTGGGCTTGCTATGATGTTTAATGCCCATGTTCCTGCCGCCTTATGGGTTGATGCTTTTTCATCTGCTGTTTATATCATCAATCGATTACCTTCTTCCGTCTTGCAGGGTGGCATTCCATTTGAATTATTATTTCACACAGCTCCGAACTATGAAAACTTTCATCCATTCGGTTGCTGTGTTTTCCCGTACTTGCGTGATTATGCAAAGAATAAATTATCTCCACGCAGTGCCCCTTGCATATTTATTGGCTATAGTAGTACATATAAAAGGTTTCGGTGTCTCTATCCATCTACAATAAGAGTTTAAGTATCCCGCCATGCTAAATTCGATGAAGATGTTTTTCCTCTCTTTGAAACTACTAGCTCTTCTGCTGTGTCTACTTCAGAAATTTCTGCCTTCATTGAACCAGTCCATCTTTGGCCCGTTCTGATTCAAATGCATTTGGGCCATGCCATATATGTTTGCCGCCCACTCCTTCTAAAGTTGGGACGTCCATTCCTCTTCCAACTGAGCCGCTTGATACTCCAGCCCGCTTGCTACAGCCCACGACTGCAACTGCATCATCTCCTTTGCCCACTGCTCAACCCACTGCTCCAGCCACCTCTGTTGGGCATCCCATGATAACTCGGTCTAAAGCTGGTATCTTTCGGCCCAAACATGTTTCTCACATGGCCCAAACTGCCCTCATCAGCTCCTTGCTCACTACTACAGAACCCAAGGGTTTTAAATCTGCTGCAAAACATGCTCACTGGCTCGCTGTAATGGATGAGGAAATTCTTGCTCTTCGTCAAAACAACACCTGGGAACTTGTTCCTCGCCCAGTAAATACAAATATAGTCGGTTCTAAATGGGTATTTCGTACCAAGTTTCTTTCGGATGGCTCTATTGATCGTTACAAAGCTCGGCTAGTTGCTCAAGGCTTCACGCAACTTCCGGGATTTGACTATTCTCACACATGCAGTCCTGTTGTTAAACCTTCTACGGTGCCCATCATCTTATCCCTTGTCGTTCTTCAACAATGGCCCCTTCATCAACTTGATCTAAAGAATGCCTTTCTAAATGGCGTTCATTCGGAAACTGTCTATATGGAGCAACCCCCTGGCTATGTTGATCCTCGGTTTCTTGCGCATGTATGTCGTCTCAAAAAGGCATTGTATGGTCTTAAACAGGCACCGCATGCATGGTTTCAACGTTTCAGTGATTTTCTAGTCGATCTTGGTTTTATCTGTAGTCGTTCTGATACTTCCCTTTTCATTTTTCGCCGTGGCACCTCCACTCTTTATTTGTTGGTTTATGTCGATGACATCATTCTTACGGGAAATGCTCCGTGTCTAATTAATAATTTTATCTCTCGTCTACGCACTGAATTTGCCATCAAAGATCTGGGCCGTTTAAATTATTTCTTAGGTCTTTAGGTCTCTCTTACACAGACTCTGGTCTATTTCTTAGCCAAGCGAAGTATGCTCGTGATGTACTTACCAGAGCTAATCTCCTGGACTCTAGGCCCGTCTTTACTCCTTTACCATCCTGCGCATCTTTCTCTAGCACTGGCGCTGCTTTTACCGATCCCACTCTTTATCGGCCTCTCGTCGGTGCTCTCCAATATTTGACAATTACTCGCCCAGATCTCTCATTTGCTGTCGATCTTGTTAGTCAGTTTCTTCAGTCACCAACTGATGAACACTTTCAAGCAGTCAAACGTATCCTTCGTTACGTTAAGGGCACTATTAACTATGGTCTGTCCTTCTCTCGCTGCTCCACTCCTTCCGTCATTGGCTACTCGGATGCTGACTGGGCTCATTGCTTAGAAACCCGTCGTTCTACATATGGCTACTCCATCTTCCTTGGGGGGTAATCTCGTTTCCTGGAGTGCTAAAAAGCAGCCCACAGTCTCTCGCTCTAGCTGCGAATATGAGTATCGCGCCCTTGCAAACACTGCTGCTGAATTAGTTTGGGTTACTAATCTTCTTCGCGAGCTTCATGCTCTTCCTTCCAGCTCTCCTCGACTATTCTGCGACAACAAAAGTGCCTTGTTCCTTAGTCAAAATCCGATCGCTCACAAACGTTCCAAGCACATTGATCTTGACTATCACTTCGTTCGCGAATTAGTTTCCTCTGGCAAACTGATTACTCAGTTCGTTCCCTCCAACCAGCAGAACGCAGACATTTTCACCAAGAGTTTAGCTCGTCCCCTTTTCGAGCTCTTTCGGTCCAAGCTTCGCGTTGGGCCTCATCCCACCTCTTGCTTGCGGGGGGTGTCAACGGAAATCATGGGATATCACATATCCCTCCAGCCTAATCAAAAGAAAATCAAATAATTTCCATGGTCAACCTTTCCTTGTAAATAAAAATAGACTAGGCTTAAATTAAGCAGACAATCTTTTCATATTGTATTCTTGGTGTATATAAGCAATCATACATGTACCCATTACGATTATGTTGAATGAAATAAATATTCTTTACAAATACTCCCTCCGTCCCAAAATGTTTATCCCATTTGACTTTTTTTCTGAACTTTGACCATAAATTTATGAGAGATTAATCATGTTCATGAAATTCTAAAAGTTGTTGTTGATAATATTATTAATGGTGAATCAATAAGAATTTTTAGAATTTCATGAACATAATTAAATTGTCATATATTTGTGATCAAAGTTTAAATAAAAAATTAAATAGAACAAACATTTTGGGACTAAGGGACTGAGGAAGTATAATATAAACTGAAATAGATAGAAATGTGGTGAGTAGGACAAGCATTATTATTTTATTCTTGATTGTGGCGTTGGCCTAAAATCACCCCATTTTAATTCATCTATCCCTTGAAAAACCCTACAAAGTATCACTTTTCTCTAACGCACATAATCTACCCTTTTTGTTTTTCACTCTCCACTACAAAGTAGTTTTTTGCTATATAAAAAAAAGGTAGTTACTCATTTATTTTTAATTATTATCATTATAGTACGTATATATAATCCATGTCCAAAATAATAATTATTTTTTAACTTTACATGAATTTGGAGAAAGATAATTATTTGTCAAGAATAAAGAGTTGGTATTATAAAAAATGTGTTTTTTTTTTTAAACTTAAGGAAAAATCATTTTTTTACTGGCACTTAATAATACATGCAATGTCACTCTTCACACTGTCACCTTTTTATACTAATAATGACACTTTTTTACCCTACACTAACATTTTTTTGTACTGGCACTTAATAATACATTCACTAGTACTCTTCACACTGGCATTTGTTTACACTAACACTGGCACTTTTTAACATTAACACTGACAATTTTTTAAACTGACACTTAATAATACACATGCACTGGCACTATTTACACTGGTCTAACACTCTTTATACTAGCACTTTGTTACACTAACAATATCACTTTTTCACACTAATAATGACACTTAATAATATATGCACTGACAGTCTTTACACTATCACTTTATTACAATAACACTGACATTTTTTTACACTAACACTTAATAATAAATGTATTGTCACTCTTTATACTGTCACTTTGTTACTCTAACACTGAAACTAGCGGGGGAATCAAAACACGTTTTTACTAAAATTAAGGAAAAACGCATTTTTTTTTAGATTTTGGCTTATTTGTATTACTTTATTCAATAAACTAATTAATTAAATAAAATAAGTTATAATGTAAGGATAAATTAAAATTTGAAAGATTTTATCTAAACTAATAATCTCCAAAGAAGTGACTTAGGGGGGGGCGTTTGTTTTTTCATTTTAAGCCTTATTTGCCTCTTAACACTTATTCATTAAGAGGATTAGAGAAATAAGTGTGTTTGTTTTTTTTTTGAAATAAGACTTGTTAGGCTCTTAAAGTCCTCTTAATTTTAAGAGGTTAAAATGTTGCTGAATTGCCTCTGAAAGCCTCTGAAAGCCACTGTTTCATATTTGGTTTTGGGTAATTTTTTTTTTAAACTGTTTACTGTTTCATAATGCATTTATGTTTTTTTTTTTTTTAATTTTTTTTTTTTAACTGTTTCAGATAATGAATTCAGATACAAAATCAAACAACTTATCCAATTCAGAATTCAGTTTTCATTTGCTGCCTCTTAATCATTCAGCCATTTTCAAAACTGAAATCAGATTTCAGCACTTATCACTTAAAAAAAACAAAAAACCCCTTAATGATAAAAGCTAAATTTATTCTCATTGAGCACTAATGTTCGATTCATCTTTGTCACCTCGCATAGGACAATTGTTAAAAAGAATTAGATACTCAGACAATCTTAATAAATTTAATGATATAATTTTTGCGCCAAACATTTTCAATAATTTATTTTCATATATCAAATAAAAATATTTACAAATATTTATTATTTTTTTCATAAATAATACTATTAAGATATGAAGTTCATAATAATAGAGCAATGTTTATAATTTTACTTCATGTTGAAACATTCCTATTCCAATAACCCGAAAGCACTCAAGTCTAGATTAAGTAAGAGAAGAAGATGAAGGCGGAAGCGTGATACCTGTTGAGTCCATCTTGATACTTGATGACGTTCTTCAAGGAAGGAAGAGAAGAAGAAGAAAATGAAGGAGGTAGATGTAGATCTTCTTGATGATAAATGCCATCCTTAGAACTTAGATTATGAAGAGAGTATATAAGAATGATGTAGTTGTTTCTAGGCTGATGGTAAGCCTCTATATATAGGAAACAATGGCACCTCATCAAGGGACTACACCTTTTCAATTAAGCGGTGTGAAATTACCATTCTGCCCATCATAAATAGGTAATTTCCACCTCGGGATTTCTACACATTTAATTAATATTCTATACTTTACAATAACATTATTTTAATGATTTATACATGTACGTTTACATGTCACTTATATTTGTTAAGTATACACATTTTGCAATCCATGTTCTTACAATCTTCCACTTGAATTGCCCAAACATGTGTTTATACTTTAACAAATTCTCATAAAATCATATTCATAATGTAAATGACAATATGTATGTGCACTTCATTGTCATTCTAAACAATCTCGTCCATTAATTTTACAAGTATAGGAACTAATGGGGCAGTCGTTGTAATTGATTCGCAACTAAACCCACATTAATCACATATATATGTTCAACTAAATGACAGATTTAAGTATAGATGTGTAGCACGAAAAATTTAATGAATATATTAAAACATGTATATATATTTCATCAACTAGTCCTAATTAACCAAATGAGGTTAATATGAATAAAACAAATAGCAAATAAAGCAGAACACAAACTCTCACTATATTATGCATTATCAAAAGTCGTTTCACCCATATGAGCAGTATGCTCGTGAAACGTCAAAAGATATAACGCTTTATAAAATGGATCCAATAACATGGAGTTTGATCCTATAAGTTGTATATCTATTTGTTTATTTTATACTTATTTCTCTTCAACAAGAGACATAACCATATGATGTCTTTCGACATCTTTGCATCCAGTAAAACAAAATCGGAATACCTAATGATCTCAAAATGATCCCATTTTGTATACATAAGCATGTAGTTTAATGTTTTATATGTACTTCATCATTCTTTTGGATGCGACTTAATGTTCTTCTTTCCGAATTGCTTTGGTATTGATCAAGCATCCCAATAATAAATGCAAGGTCTGGACGAGTACAGACTTGCGCATACATTAAGCTTCCTACTACCGGTGCATAAGGGATATTTTCCATATACTTGGATTCAAAATTATTTTAGGACATTGCTTTAAATTGAATTTATCTCTTTTAGAGACAGGAGTGTCATGTGGTTTACAATTTTCCATGCTAAACCTTTGTAATACCTTCTCTATATAGCTCTTATGAGATTATCCCAAAATATCTCGTGAACGATCACGATGAATTTGAATTCCCAATACAAAAGATGCCTCACCAAGATCTTTCATCTCAAATTTGTTTGAGAGAAATTTCTTAGTTTCCTTTAGAAGGTCCTTATCATTACTAGCAAGTAAAATATCATCCACATATAAGATCAAAATTATAAATCTACTCCCACTGAACTTATGGTATACAAGATTCTTTTCAAAACCAAATGAAAGAATAACTTGATTAAATTTTAAATACCATTGACGAGAAGCTTGCTTGAGGCCATAAATGAATTTCTTAAGTTTACAAACTAATTGATTAGTTTGATTTGAATCGGTCACCATTTCTGGTTTCCTTATATAGATGGATTCCTCAATGTCTCCATTGAAAAAAGCCGTCTTAACATCCATTTGATGAAGCTCAAAATCAGAATGTGCCACTAATGCCATAATGATCATAAAAGAGGTTTTAGAAGATACCGGAGAAAATATTTCTTTATAATCAATGCCTTCCTTTTGAGTAAATCTCTTAGCAACAAGACATGCCTTATATCTTTCCACATTACCTTGTGAATCCCTTTTGATTTTAAATATCCATTTA
Source organism: Adenophora triphylla var. japonica (assembly GCA_022495995.1). Taxonomy (NCBI): domain Eukaryota; kingdom Viridiplantae; phylum Streptophyta; class Magnoliopsida; order Asterales; family Campanulaceae; genus Adenophora; species Adenophora triphylla. Next base: position 45,455 of record JAFEMH010006248.1, on the reverse strand, counting down.
CAACTAATAGGTTTTACACCTTCAGGTAATGGGACAAGATCCCAAACATCATTGTCTTTCATTGATTTTAACTCCTAATTAATGGCATTGATCCACTTATGAGAATTAGGACTATTAATGTCTTCATGGAAGGTGATTGGTTCATCTCCCACTAAACCTAAGGTGTCCTCATTCTCCACAAGATACACATTATAAATATCCGGAATAACACTTCTTCCTCTAGTAAATCTTCTTAAGGGCACCGGTTCATCCTCATTTTGAGGCTGTTGAATTTTCTTATGTCCAACATTTTCATGTTGTCTGTTATTTATGAGAGTTTCTATATTATTTTGAATTGTATCTTCTTGTTGAATTTCAGGTACAATTACTTGATTTCCAACAGGATCTAAAGTTGAAGGAATATAGAGTGGTTCCTCTAACTCTTCAAATTCAAAATCATTACTATTTCTCCCACTAAATTTAACATCCTCAAAGAACCTAGCATTGTCAGTCTCAAAAAATGTTCTAATTTTCGGTTCATAAAATTTATATCCCTTAGATCTCTTAGCATACCCTACAAAGTAACTACCAACGGTCTTAACATCCATACGGAGTTTTGTCGGTAGCCTTTTAAGCAGCTCTATTGAGAATATAAGTAGTGGTTCTTTAATGCATCACCTATAATGAGTGAGGTAAAGAAGTACAAGAAAACATACTTCTTACCATATCCTTAAGGATTCTATTATGTCTCTCCACTACACTATGCTAGATTTGCCCGGCATGGTGTATTGAGGGACAATACCACACTCTTCAAGATAGCGAGTATAAAGAACCCGGACGTTATTCCCCAATACGTCCAATGATTGAGACTTTACATGAAGAAAATAATTGTAACCACAATGAGAGTAATCATCTATGAACGTGATGAAATATTGTTGATCATTCCATGAAGGGGTAATGAATGGTCCACAAATATCTGTATGAATTAGTTCTAAGACATCTGAAGCTCTCAATGATTCAAAATTTTGTTTAGAGTTTGTAAATTTTCTTTTAAGACATTCGATACAAAAGTTTCTATCCGAAATATCAAGTTTATTTAAGATTCTTTCTGACACAAGCTTGTCAATTCTCCTTTTGGAGATATGACCCAAACGCCTATGTCATAAGGTATAAGAATTTTCACTTGAAACTTTCGTTTTGTGTCTCTAGTTTTGGTTTCATTATTGTGGGACTCATTAATTGTCTTGACTGTGTCAAGTAAATAATGATTATCAAGATATGATAAAGTACTAATACCGACAAGCTTGAAATTGAAATAAAGATCACATTTATTATTGCCGAACGAACAAGAATAACCTTCCTTGTTCAAAACTGTGATAGATATTAAATTCTGTCTAAAGGACGGTATAATGAATGTATTATTTAGTACAATATAATACCCAGTACTTATCATTAATCTAAAAGTCCTTATGCCTATAATTTCATCCGGATTTTCAGCTCCCATATAGATGTATTTCTCATCTTCACTGGGAATTCGGTAATTCAGGCAACCCTGCATACATGAACTAATGTGAGTTGTTACACCAAATACAACCACCATGTATATTAAGGAATTGAAACTAAATTTGTCTTAGTACAAACAAGACCAAATGACATACCATTCTGAATTCGCCATTCGCGATACTTATCGTAGTCGTTCTTCATGCGAGTAAGGTCCTTGCAAAAGAAGCATTTCTTGACTTTATGATCATTAAATGATCCCTTATGCTTCTTACTTGCAACCGCAATTTCCTTTTCTCTTCTCTTAATCCCACGAGAAGAAGTAAATGCTAAGTGAGTACTTTCTAATTTAAGATATTTCATCATATCTTTCTCTTGTGTCATATGTGAAAGTAATCCATTAATATTTCACTTGTACTTTTGACATTTATAGGTCACCTCAAAAGGACCAAATTGAGGAGGAAGATAGATAAAAACTAAGTGCACGAGCAATTTTTCCGAAATCTCTAACTTAAGCGTCTTTAGTTTGATCGAAAGATGAAATACTTCAATAATATACTCCCGAATATTTTCGTTACCCTTGTACCGTATGGAAACAAGTTTCCACAAAATTCAAGAAAAAACTCAGCATTTTTTATCTCAGAGACATTGTCCAAAAATGTCTTCGAAACTGCATTTTTCATGATCATTAGACTCACGCGGTTGGACCGTTTCCATTGCTCAACATTTTTCCATTCTATAATGGTATTTCCTTTAGTGAGAGCAGCGGGACTTGATTCTCCTAATGCGTGATCGATGTCCATACAGCCTAAGATCATCGTTATATTATTTTTTCAAGTTTTAAGGTTAATCTCATTAAGCATCGGAACATTGTTCATAGCAGTAGTAATAGATGAAGCGTTTATCAAATCTGTTGGGTAAGAACGAAGAATGAATAAAAAACATGTATAAGAAACTACATAATGAATAAAGTGATTAACTATATCAATGAATCCCATAAAAAAGATAATTAACATGACATCAAAACTAATCTTTGGATTGCGAATTGACTCATAATTTAATTTATCTTAGGGTAATAAATGACTTTAAACAAAACATTTCAAATACTTGCCTTCATTTGGGCCGGTTCAAGTATTAAAAATGTCCTAACATTTAAAGTATTTGTTACCCGGCAATAAGGAATATAAACAACTCATTTTAAATACCCGTCTTCTTTTGGGATGGTTCAAAGTATTCAAAATGATCAAACGTTTTATTCAATTATTACCCCATGAATGCAAATATTTAGTCAATAACAAGATCTCCTTTGGGAATTCATGTTACCACATATTAATATAAACATTCAGCACTTTATAATTTCATATCTAAACAACGTAAATCACTTTGGCGACAATATTGTTTAGAAATGAATGAAATTGTTAAGCATATAATTAATCACACTTTAGGGCCCAAATTAATGTATACTTTACTTAAATAATGAATGAAAATTGACCAAAATAGCAAAATTTTGAAAATTTTGAAAATCTGGCCATTATTAAGTCTTGCTCGGCCGAGTCAAGGAAAGTGCCCCGCCGAGCAAAAGACTCCAGAGAACACCCCTTTCGGCTCCCTTGCGCTCGGCCGAGTCCTTAATTGCTCGGCCGAGTCCTTAGGGGTGCTCGACCGAGCATCACGACCGTTGGATGCCGCATTTTTAAAAAATTTCAAACGTTGTGCTGTTACAAATGGGGTACTCGGCCGAGTCAAGGGGTGTGCTCGGCCGAGCAGACCCTAAACATCAAATTTTCTAGATTTTGACTATCAATTCTTAACTTAATGGTGAATCAATATTCAACCAAACCAAGTAGATCCGCATACTCACAACAAATTTTAAATGCGTGGCTATGCATTTGAACAAACTCACAACGCATCCAATAACGGTGACTATGTTCAAAATGGGATAATCTTACATTAAGAATTGAAAGCCTTCTGAGTAAAACCAAAAATTTATAATTATAATTTAACACAATACTCTAGAAATGAATTAGAGTTGCACCAGTTCATTAGTGCGCGGCCGAACCAAATTGAAAATTTCTTAAAAATATGTGAACAGTGTTTGCACGGCCGTGCGTTATAACTTGCACGGCCGTACAGTCACTATTCACAGCTTTTTTCAAAAGGCACCTGTTCATAATTGGCCGAGCAAGACCCTTTTCACAGAAAATTTTTCTTCACACAAAAGATGAATCGTAAGCAAAATTAACGCTTAACCAAGACATGAATACACAAGTAGATCCAACACGGTTGTGCAACATAAAACACTCTGTTGTGTCAATGGGATAATCTTGCATGAACCATCATGTCCTTTTGAGTAAAACTTCAATCCATATTCAGAATTTTATCAAGTAATGAATACTAACACCCTAGCAACGAATTAGAGCATTCAAATAACATCATAACATAATGATATCAACAGGATTAAGAATCAAAGTAAAGCAAAATATATGCTATATGAATTCAAACTTAATCCAAAACTTGAGAGGCTGTGATACCAATTGTTGGAACATTCCTATTCCAATAACCCGAAAGCACTCAAGTCAAGATTAAGTAAGAGAAGAAGATGAAGGCGGAAGCGTGATACCTGTTGAGTCCATCTTGATACTTGATGACGTTCTTCAAGGAAGGAAGTGAAGAAGAAGAAAATGAAGGAGGGAGATGTAGATCTTCTTGATGATAAATGTCATCCTTAGAACTCAGATTATGAAGAGAGTATATAAGAATGATGTAGTTGTTTCTAGGCTGGTGGTAATCCTCTATATATAGGAAACAATGGCACCTCATCAAGGGACTACACCCTTTCAATTAAGCGGTGTGAAATTACCATTTTGCCCATCATAAATAGATAATTTTCATCTCGGGATTTCTACACATTTAATTAATATTCTATACTTTACAATAACATTATTTTAATGATTTATACATGTACGTCTACATGTCACTTATATTTGTTAAGTATACACATTTTGCAATCCATGTTCTTACACTTTATTCATCCCAAAATGATTTTCTAATTTTTTTTTTTATCATGAAGGTAATTGAGCTATGAATTTAGGTTTATTTAATTATTTTAATAAAAATTTAAAACTTGTTATTGATACACAATTATTAATACTATTTTTAATAATTTTTAAATATTGATTAGAATAATCATTTTAAATTAAAATTATTGTTAAGTACAAATAAAAAAAATTTAAAAAAATGATTTTACTATGGAGGGAGTATTTGAGTTAAGCAATGCTCTAATTTAAGTTATTTTTTTTTTTTTGAAAATTTGATATCATTCAAAAGAAATTGTCATTATATTAAAATATGAAATACGTATATCTAGAAGATCGCAAATGGAGCATAGTTGTGATATGGGGCCTTTGGCATTTTAAGTTATAGAGTGCGGGAGAAAAGGCATGTAAATTATTTTATTAGTAAAATATCCAAAAATATGGAAATTTGAGTGAGCAATCTAATTTTTTTGATTACCGAAACCCCCCAAATCTCTTTCTGTATAAATACAGTCATGTTTGTGAGATAAAACCCAACCCGACCAACCCTTCACACACTGCTCTCTACTCATTCATTTATTTTACTACCCTTCCATTTATCTCTGTTTATTTATTTCCCTTTTTGCTTCAAATCTTGAATACCCATTTGCCCTGATGGAAGGATTTCCATACAGAAGGTAATTCTTGACCGATTTCATTTTCTCGGTAAATTTTGATTTGATCTGTTTATGTTTAAAATCTGTTTTTGAGGTGTTTCTTTAATCGATTGATTGCTCCATTTCAGTTAGTATTATTATTTGTTTATTCATAGAAAACCCATGTTAGGGCTTGATGCTAAATCCATGAAAGTAGTTGTTCTTGGTGGGTGAAAATGTTTTGAATCTCATTGGGGTTGTAAATCTGGGCAAAATTTGTTGTTTCTTTTCACGTTTTTGTGTTATCCTCTATAAATGACTTTTTTCCATTTCTGGTAATGATAAAACACTGGTCTTTGCATTTTCCTCTTTTGTTTCTAAGGTACCATTTTTATTTTTTTGTCAAAGTGTTTATCAGGCTGTTTGCCATAATCCTCTTAGGCTTTTTTTCAACTTATTTGTTTGGGTTTACCCTAATTCATATATTAAAGCTTTCTTGTGTAATTCTTGTTTTTGTCGCCATTGTGTAATTGTATTTATGAAAGTAATTTAAGTACAAAGTTTTGAGAGTGATCTTTGTGTCTGTTTATGCCGATTGGATAATCTTGTTACATTTTCAGTTTTAAATATTTTTACGTCCTTTCAATTTGGGAGGAGGCAAAGTATTTTATTGAAAATAATTTGTACATTTGTAATTTTGAAGTAATTCCCCCCCCCCCCCCCAATCTATTTCAGCATAAGTTGATTGAGTTGCACAACATTTTTCCTTAACATGTTAATGTTCAGGTGATTTGAGCTTTGTTTGTTTGGTTTCGACACACCTGGTTTTGTTCTTAGCTCATGGGTAATCTCGATTTCAGGTGTTTCTCGTTTGTCCTTATAATTTCCCATCATTATTTGTGGTTTATTTGTTGTAACCTTTTCTTTGTCTTCATATTTTGGTCTGTATTAGGTTTGGTTAGCTTTTCTTGATCATGGAAGGTGAAACATCATGGGTCAGTCATTGCTTCGAGAATTATAATAGAGATGTTAGTGAGTTTGATTCATTCTCCGAACTAAGTGATGAAGGCAGTAAAGAAGACTCTGTTGTTTCTGTAGCCTTAATCTTGCCAGAGGACTTGTTAGAAAGGATTCTAGCCTACCTTCCAATTGCAAGCATCTTTAGGGTTGGTTGTGTGTGTAAAAGATGGAACGAGATTGTGAGTTCTAGAAGGTTCTTATGGAATTTCTCCCCCACCCATTCTCAAAAGCCTTGGTATTTCATGTTTACGAGCTCAGACGAACCAGTCGGTTATGCCTACGATCCTGTCCTTAGAAAATGGTACGGAATTGATCTCCCTTGCATCGAGACGTCCAATTGGCTCATTGCTTCATCGTGTGGCTTAGTTTGTTTCATGGATAATGATAGTAGAACTATGCTATATGTTTGTAACCCGATTACCAAACTTTGTGTGAGGCTTCAGGACCCTCCCGGTTTCAGATTTTCTGACTATTGTGCCCTTGCAATTTCGGTCAACCGTAGATCTCAAAATTACAACGTTTCCATTGTTAAATCTAAGCAAGTTCCGGGAAATTATTTCCAGTGGGATCTCTCGGTTCATGTTTATGATTCGGAAACAATGTTGTGGGCCACCCCTTTGACCGAGGTGATGACTGGCTGGAGAGGCGGTGATGAGTCGGTGATATGTGATGGGGTTTTGTATTTTTTGATCTATTCCACGGGTGGGGGATTGCCTGAAAATAGGCACCGGTTAGTTACTTATAGCCTATCAACACGAGCATCTAACGGTCAGTTGATGAGGAGCTTTATCCATGTGCCCTGTTCTTTGACTTGTGGCCGTCTGATGAATCTGAAAGAAAAATTGGTGATGGTGGGAGGGATTGGGAAAATGGACCGTCCGGACATCATAAAGGGTATTAAAATTTGGGTTCTTAATGGGAAAGAGTGGCAAGAAATTGCCCGTATGCCACATAGGTTTTTCCAAGGTTTTGGAGAGTTTGATGATGTTTTTGCAAGTAGCGGCACGGATGATCTCATCTATATTCAGAGCTATGGAGCACCTAGTCTTCTTGTTTACAATATAAATCGTAATCAATGGAAGTGGTCTCAGAAATGTCCGGTCACGAAAAGGTTCCCGCTTCAACTCTTTACTGGCTTTTGCTTTGAGCCCAGGCTTGAAATTGCTCCTTGAAGCTGGCCTGACTGCTTAATTTACAGAACTCCTCTATGGTATGAAAGTACTTTGTTCCTTTTTGGCCTTTATTTTATTATTATGAAAATTTATGGTACGAAAGTGTCACAGAAAATGTATCAGCAGACGTGTCATGTGTCTGCTTATTTATGAAATGAAAAAAGAAATTATTTGCATGAAATCTGATGAGAATTTGCAATATACTTATGTACAATCTTCAGCTAAATACATATATTTATCATATTAATTTTCATACCATTTCTTTATTGAAGGTTTTTTGGTTCCGGTTTAATGTTATTTGTTGGTTTGCATAAGATGGCATGTTGGAACCTTATAGCTAGTGTTGATCGAAACATGAGTCCGTTTGGCTTGACTAGTATGAGGCCTAAGTCGATGATGTCTAAATTTTAGGCTCGAGCAATGAGGAAGCTACTTCCTCCGTCCCAAAACCAAAGACCAAGAATTTTCAAATTTGCAGTTGATCAAAAACATTTTTTTTTTTACTATTCATTTTGGGACGGAGGTAGCAAAATAAGTTGAGCTAGAACCTGAGTTATTTGGTTGTGCTTAATTTTGTTTCGGTTCAGTTTAGTTTGATTCTGCAATGTACAATCTTTGTTGGTTATTTTATGCCTCATTGTACACTGATTTGGCAAGAACTATAATAGCTTTGTATTTGAAAAATGTCACAATCAGGCAAGGATTTATTCTGCCTTTTATTTGTTGTGTTGATGCACCAAAATCTTGAGGTGGGATATTTTCTCTTTAGTTTTAGTTGACACTTGACAATGACTTTCCTTGTCTCCAACACAAAAGTCAAAAAATTTAAGATGGGCTTCCATACTTCTGTCTCTGTGCTGGTTTCACTACTTTCGTCTAGGTAGGGCTGACAATTTTGAATCGAACCGTGGATACTCGAACTGAATCGAACCGAAGTTGACGGTTATTAACTGTTTGACTGGATATGGGGCGGGTAATAGGGAATAACCGAAATGAAAAAGTGGGGAACGGTTTGGTTTTGCTATTAGCATTACCCGCCCCATTACCTGAACCGAATGTTACCCGAACTACTTATTTTAGTAATATAATTTTACTCTTATTCATATAAGTATTTTCCATGATATAAATGATAAATAACTATTTCATAGTCATTTATAGCATTATTTTCATATCATTTACTTAATTTTTAGTCTCATTTAGTTTGCATTTAGTATAATTTAGCCTCTTTTATATTATATTTTAGATTTTATACTTGTATAGACATCCAAATTTCGTACACAACTATTCAATTTTTTTATTGTAATCTAGTGAATTTTTCCTTATGTTTGGTGAATTGTGTCATACATAACTATTTAATTTTTTTTTGTGTTCTTATGAATGTGATTATATGATTTTAAGTAGAAAAATTATCATTTATTAAAGTTAATTTTTGAGTTTTTTTTATCGCTAAAGTGTTTTAAAACAAAATATTAGTTTGACAGGGAATTCCCCGATTAACTGCTACCCGTGGGGAATGGGTATGGTATGAAAAACTGATTTCCCGCTGGAAAATGGGGCGATTATGAAACACAAAATTGAATTGAGAAATGAGAATGATACGATGTATAACGGTCCCAAACTGTTCCCATTGCCATTCCTACTTTCATCCTTAATTTAATCCGAGTAGTTTCCAGCTTGAGTCAATTTTTTGTTTCAATCACCGGTATCCAAATATTTTCAAAAGTTTTTGTTTCAGTGTTTGCCAGTGTTTAGAGGGAAGTGAAACTGATCCTGCGACGCAGGAGCAGCTCTTGCACACCGTCGGATTGGCACTTTTTCAATTAATGGCCGATATTAATTGAATTTTTTACTTTATTATTTGCCATCTCACCAATGGCCAACACATGTGTATGAAAATTAGGGTTGGACCACAGCTATAAGCCTATAACTTAAAAGCTTCGTTTATAGCATCCTTCCTCCGTCCCACGTGAATGCAAACTTATTTCTATTTTGGTCCGTCCCACGTGAATGCAAACTTATCAAAATGGCAAAAAATATTCACTATTTCACCCATTCATTCTCTCTCCTACTTCACTTTTACACTCACAATATTCTCTCTCCTCACTATTTTCCCCACTCATTCTCTCTCCTATTTAATTTTTCATACTCACAACATTTAACTTTTTCTCTTTCTTACATCACTTTTCCTTAATTCCCACACCCAAAAAGTTAGTTTGCAAATCGTGAGACGGAGGGAGTATATGGGAATTGGGTTTTTCTTATGGTTTTTTTATATGGGTTTCTCGTACTCCTCTGTCCCGCTACAAACCGCACACTTTCTATTTTGGGCATCCCATTACAAATCGCACACTTCCTAAAATGACAAAGAATCTTTACTATTCCCTTCACTCATTCTCTCTCCTACATTATTTTAATACTCACAACACAATTATAATTTATTATTCACTCCACTCATTCTCTCTCCTATTTTACTTTTACACTCACAACATTTATATCATTATTTTTTTCCTTAATCCCCGCGCAAACAATAACAGTGCGGTTACTAGCGGGACGGAGGGAGTATGTGATACTAGTACATATCCGTGTTCAAGGACACGAGTTTTTTTTTTTTTTAATTTTTTTTATTTAAATTTTTTTTTTATTTAAAAAAAAATTTTTTTTTTTTAAGGGCAAAATGAGAAAGGGACAAATGTATGAGGGCAAAATAGAAAATTCATCGCTTGGCACTATTTATAGTACTGTAGCACCCCTTCCCTCATTTATACTATAGATGTAACCAGAGAGTACTTAAAAAAATTAGTATTATTAAAGTGTTGTAACGTACAATAGTTTATTTTCTACTCCCTCCGTTCCGGTCGAAGTGTCCCAACTTTTTATTTTTGGCGTCCCATTTAAAATGTCTCATATCCAAAAAAGGAAAGTTTTTTCACTATTCCACTCACTCATTCTCTCTCCTACTTTACTTTTACACTCACAACATTTTCTCTCCTAACTATTCCTCTCACTCATTCTCTCTCCTATTTAATTTTTCATACTCACAACATTTAAACTTTTCTCTTTCTAACATTATTTTCCTTAATTCTCGTGCAATTGTCCTTTTCGGACACTTCGGCCGGGACAGAGGGAGTATTAGTCTTTTGGGATAATCATCTTTTGGTAAAATTGGTACTTCCTCCGTCCCAAAATGTTTGTCTCATTTAACTTTTTTGTTGAACTTTGACCACAAATTTATGAGAGATTAATCATGTTTATGAAATTCTAAAAGTTATTGTTGATAATATTATTAATGATGAATCAGTAGGAATTTTTAAAATTTCATGAACATAATTAAATTGTTATATATTTGTGATCAAGTTCAACAAAAAAGTTAAATAAAACAAATATTTTGGGAGGAAAGGAGTATAATCTTGTTACTTGAACTATGGCATTGTTGTACCCTATGCATATCTCATGGTAATCCCTATGTAATCCTGGATGAGTTAAACCTCGTATTTTGCACCTCTCCAGCGAGCTCCTGCTGATGAATAGTGCCAATTCAGCTCACTTATGATGTTGAGGTTGATGGGACCATAATTTAGTTTTACTAAATCAATGTCGATCATGTGTAGAGCAGAGAGAGTTGTTGAAGCAACCTCTATTGGTTAAATCATTATGATATGTGTTTAGTCTGTAATGACTAGACAATTTATTTGAGTTGTTTGTTTGTTTGTTTGAATCATCATAACATAAACGATGACAACTCAAAATGGACAACTCTTGTCGTTTGTTTGGGACTTGTTAAAGTTGTAATTAAACAAATAATTTTATTTAAAGTACTATAGTATAGGAGAATGACAATAGAGAATTACAAGGAAGACTATGTTTTCTTCCATAAAACACAAAATAGAATTTACTTGGAGACTTGGCTTCTTTGTTTCAAAAACATCTCCATATATCCCAATTGCAATATTGAAATGGCTCTAAGAGATCAACAAGGCCCCTAAGTATTCTATTCTCTGTCCAGTAGTGTTCTTTCATATATATATATATATATATATATATATATATATATATATATATATATATATATATATATATATATATATATATACTCCCTCCGTTTCACCAAAACTGAGACCAAATTTTTGGGCACACGAATTAAGGAAAAGTAAGAAAGAGAAAAAGTGAAAGAAAATGTTGTGAGTATGAAAAATTAAATAGGAGAGAGAATGAGTGAGAGGAATAGTTAGGAGAGAGAATGTTGTGAGTGTAAAAGTGAAATTGGAGAGAGAATGAGTGGGGTAAATAGTGAAGATTCCTTTGCCATTTTGGGCAGTATCAGTTTTGGTGGGACGGACCAAAAAGGAAATAAGTATCCGTTTTGGTGGGGCGGAGGGAGTATAGTACTGTCTTTTTTTGTCCCTAAATTAATATCGATTTTCAAAAAAAAAAGTCCCAAAATGAATGTCATTTATGAAAATAACTTTGCCCCTAAATATTTATTTTTATTAGTTTTTTCACTAGTCACTTTATATTTATTAAACTAAATATTTGAAAAGTGAACAAACAAAAATATTTATTCATCTTTGTCATTAAAATTATAAAAATACACATTTCCTGAGTGTCTCTTAAGATGAAAAGTGTCTCTTAAAATGAAATTTCTACATTCATTTAAAAAACGAGGGAGTATATATATTTATCATCCTATAATACGTGTCACAGTAAATTTGTCAATATATATAAGATATGTGTTTTACTTATTTGTATATTACTTGAATCATAATAAAATTGCATTAAAACTACTTTCTTAGTTACAAATATTTTATTTAATTTGGGACAACTAAAATACGGTCTGAGGACCCTATGGGCGATATAACAAACTCATAAATATCCACGTGAGATGCAAAATCTTACAGAAATCCACACTCACACATTATCGCTACCCGTATGCTTATATATCCAAAGGTATAAGACCAGAATTACTCTTATACATAGGCATATAAGAATATTTTTTTCACAATTTTTTACCTTTTCTAAAAACAATAAAAAAAATCTCATATTTTATTAAACATTTCACTTATATATCTAAAGGTATAATACTAGAATTACTAATACAGCTAGGTATAAGAATAATTTTTTTTATGAATTTTTCACATTTAAAAAATAAAATCTAATCGCTCATATATATAATGGTATAATAATAGAATTACTCTTATAACTAGGTATAAACGTAATATGTAATATGTTTCCTTCAAATTTTGAGAATTAGGATTTATGTTTTGATACCTGATTCAAAATTTCAATTTAAATCAGAACAACAGAAGTTGTGGTAGCATCTTAGAGAAAAGATGAAAAATCAGAATATTTAGGCTCCGTTTGTTTCACGAAAAATGTTTTATAGAAAATGTTTTTCGAAAAATGAAAACGTTTTTTGGAAAATGACATAAACTTGTTTGGTAAATCGAAAATATTTTTCGAAAAATATTTTTCGGTGTTTGGTAAAAAAAGAAAGGGTAAGAATTTGTAACCAATGAATCATCAAGAACTTGAATCAAACACATAAACCCTGATCATTTTCAGTAATCAATTGATATATCCATTCAACCAAACACCAAATTGTTAGCTTGAAACTTGAATTCAATTAGGTAAATGCATATTTACATTGCATATTCATATAAACAGATACAACATAAGCCTAAACTCCAATTACAACTATACACCATCCAATCAATATCAGTTTCATGATCAATTTTGTTTTAATTCCCCAATAGAACCGAACCCCCAAATGTAATCCCCAATATTACCTTAGTGTGACGATCAATTTTGTTTCATTATCACCATAATCATCGCCGTCGATCTCACCAGGAGCCTCATCAACCACAACCTTCGGCGGAACAACAAACATCCGATGCAGATTGATATGTTCAACCAACGATTCCATAGACACAATTCGGTCCCAATTCGGCCGCAATTTGCCAACGGCCGCAATCCCTCTCTCTGAGTCTTATCTCGGCAGGAGCTTCAGCGGGAAGAAAACCTTGATGGATAGAACCCTAAAAACCCTAATTGTGGAGTAAGGAGAAGAAGGGGAAGAGAAAGGAGAAGAAGGATGGAGAAGAATAATGAAGAAGGGGAAGAGAAAGGATAAGAATAACGACGACGGGGAAGAAATGGCGTGCCTGGCGCTGGAGAGAAACAGAGAGACAAGCGGCGGAAAATGATTTACTGACCTCAAGGTCAGTAAGTCATTTTACGAAAGAAAACAAGGTATTTTTCGTTGACCCGAAAACATTTTAAATTGACCTTTTTTATTTGTTGTTATCAAACACCGTAAAACGAGTTATTTTACGGAAATCATTTTCCGTGAAAACAAACGGAGCCTTAGAGGGAGAAATTATGTGCGAGAAAATATATAATATTGTTCTGCCATGACTCCAACTTTGACAAAACTCAACTGCGTATTTCATTGCCCCAATCATTTTAACCACCATCTTCTTGATCATTAACTCTATGCCTTGAGGAAGGGGTAATTGCTAAATCTCAACCATTTGATTTCTTATTTGTTAGTTGATTTTGGGATATTTGGAGGGGGAAGTTTAAAGAAGAATGAAGAAATCGATTGGCGTTTGTGTATTAGATGGAGAAGAGATAGAATAGATGAGAAGGAGATTTTGTGCGCTGGAATTGATAGGAAATGGTGTCGGTGTCGGTATAAATGGAATTTGGGATTAGAGGGAATTTTGATTTGGTTCTTAAATAGTGTGTGCGCTTTTGATAATTGCTAGAGTTTTTATGAAAATTGTTTGGGGTGAGGTGGTTTTATGAAATTATTCCCTAAAAAACATTGTGGTCTATGTACATATTTATTTGGTCATGTGTCATTTTCTATGAGTTTCCTTGCCAATGTTTATTTATGAAGAATAATTAACTCAAATAGGCACCAATTATTTACAATAATTGATGAGGAAACCTGCTATGAAAATGAAATTATAATTAATTATTGAATTTAGGAATAATTGTCGTGTACTTTGTGTTGTCCACCTCAGTCTTGCTTCTTGATTCTTGACTCTTAGGGTTTGGCTAATGACATTGATTCTCAAACCATTTATTTATGAGTACTAATTTTGATTATTTTAACGATATTCTAACAAAGAAATCACAAGTTAGTTAGGGTTTGTTGATGAAAATTTGGAGCGAAAGTATCTACAACGTAAGCAATGTTGACATTGATTTCAATATGTTGATGAATACTCTAATTATTAGCTTTAGTTTGAAACTATAGCTACTACTAGGGCGGCAGTACAAAAAATTCGTGAAATCAGACCAAATCAACAGAATTTGATTGGATCAGTAAAAATTGAATCGAAAAAATAGTATAGGTCTGGTCCTGGTTTCAAATTTTTATGAAACCGATTATTTGGTCTGGTCCTGATTTTGAAAAAAATATACGCGATCCTGAATCGAAAACGGACCGGACCGAATATATATATATATATATATATATATATATATATATATATATATATATATATATATATATATATATATATATATATATATATATATATATATATATATATATATATATATATATTTATATATATATACTCTATATGGTTTTGTTAGGAAACCCCCTTCAAGAGTATCTTAGCAAGTGGCCCATTAATTTTGGACAAAAATGTCCCTCGTTTCTCAAAGCAATCATATATATAATGGGGGTAAAATTGTAATCATCAAAGAGAGAGATATATACTAACTCTCTCTCTCTCTCTTATTTAATACTAACCCTCTCTTTCTCTTATTTAATACTAACTATCTCTCTCTTATTTAATACTAACTCTCTCTCTCTCTCTCTCTCTCTTTGATGATTACAATTTTATCCCCATCATACATATGGTTGCTTTGAGGAACGAGAGACATTTTTGTCCTAAAAATAATGGGTCACTTGTTAGGATACTCCTACGGTGAGTATCCTAACAGTATATATATATATATATATATATATATATATATATATATATATATATATATATATATATATATATATATATATATATATATATATATGGGATCTGTTAGGATACCCACAATAGGAGTATCATAACAAGTGACCCATTATTTTTGGACCAAAATGTCCCTTCATCTTGTACATGAACTAAAAAAAAAGATGGGGTATTTTGGTATTTTAGGCACGCTGCTGATTCCCAGGGCGCTGCTGATACCCAGGCGCTGCTGATTCCCAAGGCGCTGCTGATTCCCAAGGCGCGCGATACCTGTGCGCGCCATGGTGTCTAAAATACCAAAATATCCCTTCTTTATTTTTAGTTCATGTACAAGATGAAGGGGCATTTTTGTCCAAAAATAATGGGCCACTTGTTAGGATACTCCTATTGTGGGTATCCTAACAAATTCCTTTATATATATATATATATATATATATATATATATGTGTGTGTGTGTGTGTGTGTGTGTGTGTGTGTGTGTGTGTGTGTGTGTGTGTGTGAACAGAATAAAAGTAACGGGCTAGGCCCAACATACAAAGCCCAGTTATTCAGTCGTTATTGCCACCACATCCTTAGTGGGTCGGCCCAATTATTGCAAGGCCCAAAGCCCATCATCAAAGATCAGTCGACCTAGCTTATTGTTTGACCTCCTTGGTCCCGACCTAGCTTTGTCTGACATACGATCCATATCTTATACGGGTGTTATCCGGCTATATCATTCAGTCAGGTCGACCTGGACCCATGCAAGAGACCTCGACCTACAAGGGGTACGTCGACCTATAGAGTCATAACGCACCTACAACTCTTTCCATAACAGAATTCCTACAAATCAGGAGTTATTCACGTACACGATTATTTCCACGATCTGATCCACAATTCTAAGGATTTCATATAATCCTACTACAATTATAACTCATATCAAAGCCTATAAATACTTCACAACATCAATGATTTTGAGGTAATTGATATTTGTTATTCTGAATCATCTTGTCCATTATAATTTATCAGCTCTTAAACATCATACTTATTCTCACGCCCGAGGGTCTAAGCCAGAGACCATTCTGGCTAGTCGTGGGTTCTTTGTTTCAGGTCAAAGGCTAGGAGATCAGTCATGATTGTTGGGCGTAGGCTGATTTAACACGTTTCTTGCGGCATCAGTTTGGTTCCATTGTCGGGAAATGAAGCTTTTTTGACCTCGAAATTTAATCAACCAGTAATAAGGCTACAGACGAACACACCGCTACACTCTCTACTGAGAGCGAACAAGAGAATACCGATAGGAATACGGACGCCGGTGCCGAAAACCGTAACATCAATTTGCCTCCTCCTCCACCTAGACGCCATGCTAGAAACTGGATTGCCGGATAATATGAGGCAACAGAAGAGGCCCATGCCCGAGCCATAAGCGGAGCCACTGCCAAAACGCCTACTGGTAGGTCGAACAGTTGCAGGTGACAATCCAGGTCCCTCAACTAATCACCTCAGTAGGAGAGAAATTTTGTTGAAACGGGCTAGGTTACTCCAAGGTTTGTTGGATGTTCATGACGAGTTACTCGACATGCCTGAATCTCCTGAGGATGATAGGAGATCAGATCAACCTGCTCCGTCTGTTACCTCCCATAGGCGAGCTAGTGGAAGTGCTAGATAGAATGGAAGTGCTAGACAGAATGGAGGTCCTAGGCCGTCTGCTGAACAACCAAGAATTGAGATGCCTCCTCCCTCTTTCATCAACGTAGATCCCAGTGGCGACCTAAGAGATGGGCTCAACCAGCGAATGGAGCAAGAGGCCGAGTCGACATCGAGGAGACAGTAGGTTGACGGAAGGAATAGGCGAAGGTCGCCAGCAAGGTCAGTTAGGTCGCATTCCCACAGAGAGAGACGGGCTAGAGATGTGACTCTGCCTAGGAGTGAAAGGTAGAAGGCCCACTCTCGAAGGGAGCCTCACCAGGACAAAAGAAAGAGGTCCAATGACGTTTCCTATCATAGGAACGATCAAGTTACTAGAGAGCTGCTGAATCTGGAAAGAAGGTTGGAGAAAATGGAGGCCGACATAAAGGAGGATGATGGAAGGGCGAACGAAACTACAATACTCTTCGACCCTTGTCCATAGAATTGCTCGAGCTAAGGCCTCCTTTTTGAAAGCATGTAAGCACATAAGCACATAAAATTTGAACAGTTAAAGAAATGGATTCGACAGTCAAAATTTTGACTTTCCCGGGACGGTCAAACCGATAACAACGCATAATGGGAAAACAAATACACACACAGAAACAAAAGTTTCAAGTGTTGGGATAGAAGTTTGACCCACAAAAGCTTTTTTTTTTAGAAAAATAAGTTTTATTTATTATTTGAAAAACGAGTTTTTTTTTAGAAAAGCTTATTTTTCCCCAGCGGAGTCGCCACTGTGATGTACCCGATTTTTTGGCGCCCGACAAAACTTTCTTGGGAGTTTGAAAAATCTTTATCGGACTTTGAAAAATCAACGGAGTCGCCACGCCGTTTTTAGTTTAAGGGCCAAAACTTTGAAAAATGCCCAAAATTAGAGAAATGAGTTTGGAGGTCACGTTACACTCCGGGAAGAACGTTTGGCGTTCACCCGGAATGCCTCGTATGACGAGTCTTCCAAACATGAAACTTTTGTGTGTGTGTGTGTGTTTTGAAAAAAGATTTTGAATTAAAGTATTTTCTAGAAATAACATAAATACAAGGGACTGAACTGGAAAATAGTTTGAAAACAGTGAATAAACTGGAAAATAACAGAAACTGGAAATTTGTTTGCAGATGACAATGTTATCCGCGTGGATGAGATTGTAGTGCAATCTTATCCGCGCGGACTAACCTACAGTGTCAATATTTTTTACAGTTTCCTAATCTGTCACTGTAATTTCCAGAAATCTAACTGGATTTACATAACTTAACTGGAAATGTAACTGTAAACAGAAAACAAAGGAAATGTTTGGATTTTTGGCATCCATGTTTTGTCCTCTCTTTCCCTAGACTTTTATTAGTGGTCATAAGTGATGAATCCACTTAACCAAGCCATCCCGGGGGTACATTAGGACTTGAAAACATGTCATTTGCAAAGGGGAAGGGGATTTGACATGAAAGTAAATTAATGAACAAGGGATAGGTCAAGATGTATCAACTTTTAGAGGAAGATCTCTAAGGTGGTCACAAGAAGGATCATCCTTGAGACCTATGCTCAAGTGTATCTCATACATCTTGTGTGACCTAATTTGTGCAAGTCTTAAGGATGTTCATCCAAGGAAATGGTTCCAAGGTGAACATCTTAGACTATGGGGGGAACATTTGCAAGAAAATAAAGATTGTGGACCATTTTGAAGTGGTCATCTATGGAGATGGACTCCAAGATGACCATCTTCTAGGTCACATGAACAAGTATGGACTAGAAATGTAAAGAGGCATGAAAGTAAAAAAATATGGACCATTTGAAGTGATCATCTATGGATATGAACTCCAAGATGACCACATTTTAGGTCAAAAGAGCAAGTAACAAGTAAAGACTAGTTAATGTAAAAGGGACAAGGGAAATAAACAAAGGAGAAGGGGGATAAACAACAAGTAAGTAAAATCACATCATGGAGACATGAAATGTATGCATGAACAAAGAAGTTTTGAGTAGGGAGAACAAGGGTTTACCAATGTTTTTTTAGGTTTGTGTTTAGGGTTTGAGGGTTTCAATGGCTTAGAAGTGGTTTTGGAGTGGATTTGGTGTTGAATTTGGTGTGGAATTTGAATGGTGAGAGTGTTAAGGGCTGTTTTGAGAGTAAATTCCGGCAGAGTAACAGTAGGATTTATGAATTTTTGGCCTCCTTAAACTGAGGGAGAAGGGCTGTATTTATAGGTTGGCTGGGGTGCAATCTTATCCGCGTGGATGAGATTGTAGGCACAATCTCATCCGCGCAGATGGGATCAGCAGCATGCCTGGTCCTGTGCAAAAAGCAATTTTGGATTTTTCTAAATGGTCAATATTCCTTTTTCTTGGAAATGACACATTTCCAGCGAGGTCCTTGACCATTTTCTTATTCCTAAGAGGTCCTTCCTCATTTAAATTGTCAAAATAATGTCCAAAATGCCCCTAAATGATTATAAATCATTAATTTAGGCTGACAGAACATTAACGACCCAGATTGGGGCACTTACAGTAGCCCGACCTCGAACTGGCCGTAGTAAAAGGCCACTTTGGATAGATTTAGGGCCCAATATGCCCACTCTTTAGCTTTCCTCTCCTTATCTGTAAAATGAGTGAGACGGAACTCGTTCCTGCACATCTCAAAGAAATTATAAAGAATGTCAATCCTCGACTGTGAATTTTTCTTCCCCCAGTTGGTTTGGGAGCTACGTATCCTCTTTCATTTCGACCTGGAACGACTGTCGAGCATAAAGCATCCACATTTCTGTCGGAGGAAGAGCTCGCTGAATCCTGGGTCGACATATCTACAGAAGAAGAAACAGGAGAATCAGTCCTACTTACAGACTCAAGCGACCTACCTAAGGGCGACCTAGATTCTCCTGGAAACCCTTGTCTATTTCTAAGGAATGAAAGTTTATTAGGCCCCCTGATGTAAAACAAAACTAAGTGGTCTAACAGCTCATGGAAGAGATAAAAACAAACAACCCTTTGGTCATCTGCCTCCAAATCACCCAGGTTTTCTCCTACAGGAAGCTCTAGTTCGACAAAGCTTAAACCCCACCTGATCAAGATGGAATCACACTCCTCCCTGGTCATCTCCTTCCATACCCCACCTACGAGTTTATATACTCTACGGTTAACACTACAATACCCATACCAAGCCCCTGATTCACAACTGAAGGTCCTAGCCATGGCAGAATTGAAAGAGAAAGCGAAAATTAAACCTAAAAGCGAAGGATTAGAGGGATACCTTGTTTGATTCGGAGAGGATGGGTTTTGACGGTAAATCGAAGGTCTGGCTACGCTGAGAATTCCGGTTGCTTCGGTGCTATTCTTGCTGAGTATATTCAAAATCCAAGAGTTGTAAAAGTTCGAAAAGGAGAAGGATTTTTCTTTTATACCTTTCCTGATTTGAATTGGAAAAGTTTGGGAGTTTCAAACGGTTCAATCCTCTACAATAAATGACCGGCGTCGTTTCCCAAGGCAGTTGTCCAAGCGCCGTACTTTTCTCATCATTATGGCGCTCTAGCAGATCCGGCCGTCAAAACAGTCAATGGTCGAGATTAAGCCACGTCATCTCGGTCGACCATCTAGCGGTTCGAGCATCCATCTGCGACCTACATGAGTTCGTCAAAATTCTTATTAACTTCCTGGTCGACAAAGTCAACCCAGAAAGTTGGGGGTCACTGAACAAAATAAAAGTAACGGGCTAGGCCCAACATACAAAGCCCAGTTATTCAGTCGTTATTGTCACCACATCCTTAGTGGGTCGGCCCAATTATTGCAAGTCCCAAAGCCCATCATCAAAGATCAGTCGACCTAGCTCATTGTCCGACCTCCTTGGTCCCGACCTAGCTTTGTCCGACATATGATCCATATCTTATACGGGTGTTATCCGGCTATATCATTCAGTCAGGTCGACCTGGACCCATGCAGGCGACCTCGACCTACAAGGGGTACGTCGACCTACAGAGTTATAACGCACCTACAACTCTTTCCATAACATAATTCCTACAAATTAAGAGTTATTTACGTACACGATTATTTCCACGATCTGATCCACGATTCTAGGGACTTCATACAATCCTACTATAATTATAACTCATATCAAAGCCTATAAATACTTCACAACATCAACGGTTTTGAGGTAATTGCTATTTGTTATTCTGAATCATCTTGTTCATTATAATTTATCAGCTCTTAAACATCATACTTATTCTCACGCCCGAGGGTCTAAGCCGGAGACCATTCCGGCTAGTCGTGGGTTCTTTGTTTCAGGTCGAAGGCTAGGAGATCAGGCCTAATTGCTGGACGTAGGTTGATTCAACATGTTTCTTGCGACATCAATATATATTAACTTTCTTACCAAGTGGTTGAACATGTAACTCTTCTTTTCTAACTATTGATTTTGTTATTGTAATTTGATTTTTAAATATGATTGCTTGTAGACAGCCATATACTCTCTCCGTCCCGAAATATTGTTCAGCAATTTGGTTCTTAAATATGCTTGCTTGCTTGTAGATTTTGTTATTGTAAAAAATTATATTACTCTCTTCGCCCCACCAAGAGTGTCACCCTTTTAGGGGTGGCATGCAAATTAAAGAAAAAAGGGGGAAGAAAAAATGTTATGAGTGTAATTTGAAAATAGGAGAGAGAATTAGTGGAGGAAATAGTGAATTTAAAAAGTGTTGCGAGTGTAGAGGAGAGATAATTAGTGGAGGGAATAGTGGATGGGATAATAGAATATTAATAAAACATTTCCTTTTTAGGAAAGGTGACACTTTAAACGGGACGCCATTTTGGGTAAAAAGTGACACTTGGAGTGGGACGGAGGGAGCATATTTTAATTTGTAGAACCGGTGAAATCGGACAGAAAGCGGACCATTAGAACCGGACCGATGGGACCGGTCCTATAATGTAATGGTCTGATCCTGGTCCAAAATTTTTACATAACCGTAGTATTTGGTCCGATCCTGATTTTCTAAAATTTTGACAAAAATCGAACCAATTCGGATCGTGAACACCTCTAGTTACTACTCCCAAGTAAATCTATACCCTTTACATATAAAAGTAAAGGAAGAGGAATATGAATGCGCTACGTGAATAAGTTTTGGAAGAGTTTAAAATATAAAGTGTCATGTGACATCACATAATTGAGATCGAAATACATTTACTCATCTCAACTATTTCACTTTACACCCTCACACAAAATGCGTCCTACTTTGATTTTCAATATTAAAACTATGCCAGTTTGCATCCCTGAATTCTAGCAAATGTTAGAAATTTAACGAAATTAGTCATGTGCATGTCACATGTAGAATATCTTTGGTCATTCTCATTTTAACTTTCAACTTCCCATTAATTTATTTTATCACTCTTATGATGTACATTAATTAAAAAAATACTTTATCTATTAATTTATTTTTTCCCTGTTTAATTTTCTCAACCTCCCATATACATGAAATTTATAATGCTCCCTCAAATCCTTTTTATTTGTCTTTTTAGACAATATCTCAAAACCAAGAAACTAATTAATTACTCTTCCAATTTATTTACGTTTTTAATATTCTCTTTTATGTTAATATGTTAATTACTATACATTCTTACATAAGTAAATAAACTACTGCAATTTTAATGAGAAGAATAATTTTTACCATTTAAACAAAAAATAGCTAAAATGACAAATATTTAGGAACAAAAATTTTCTCTTAAAAAAGACAAATAAAAAGGAATGGAGGGAGTAATTGTACTTTTTAGATTATTATTTTTTTATTATTTTTATAAGTCATTATTTAGCTTTTTTTAGTGGAGTTTTTATTTTAAAATAACTATTATCTTAATGTAGTTTAAAAAATATAAAAGACGTAATTACTACGCATGCTTGACCAATTTCGTTAAATTTCTAACATTTGTTAGGATTTAGGGGGCAAAGAGAGTTTCAAAGTTCACGCAAGATGAAAAGTGGAATTTGACATATAGTTGAGAGGGTAAACATATTTAAGCTCCTATTTAATGCTTTAACAATTAAAAATTTATAATTATTACAAGACTTTCTATATTACTCTCATTTATTTTCTTTTACTTCTAAGGTTTTACTTGCATTGAAAGTGATGCTAGTAACTAAATATAAGTATAAATAACAATCTTTTTATAGTAGATTGTAAGGAAATAAACTTATGGTTATGCAAATGGAGAAATTTTGAAATCTAGAGGGTCACATAAAAACTCTTTATATTCTTCTCATTCTCTTTTTATCTATTAATTATGCTAAAAGTGGTATTAGTAATTAAATATAAGTATACACAACGGTCTCCCTAAAGTAAATTTTGAAATCATTAGATTCAATGGAAAAGGAGCATACTTTTTTTTATTGTTTCATAATAAATAATAAATGTTCAATTTTTTTTAATAATTACCTCTGCCCAAAAATAAATATCTGAATTTTTGTTTTAATTATTTCTTGATTGATCAAGGGTAAAATGTGAGTTTTTTTTTTTTTTTGATATTCATTTTTGAGTAGAATTATTTGATGTCATATTTGGTTTCGCATTAATATGGGTTATTTTATTGGGCTGAAGTATTTTGGGCCTTTAGACCAATTGATTGTCTTGGATATGGATGAATGTGCTTGTTAACCACTATCAGTTATTCAAGGCCCAAATAATGATCCGTACGAGTTCTATGTAGTAAGAAATATGGAACCCAATAACAAAAAAAATGGATTTTAATTTTTAGTACAATTTTATGAAAATACAAATTTTGTAAAGGTACGTCTTTAAATATACTAAATTATTAAATACTCCCTCCGCCCCAAAATGATTGTCCCACTTTTTTTGCATTTATTACGAAGAAACTTTGAACAATAATTTTAGGTTGATTCAATTATACAAATAAAGATCTAAAACTTGCAATTGATAGTATTATTGATGGTATATCAATAATGAGTTTTAGATTTTCATTTGTATAGTTAAATAAATCTAAAATTATTGTTCAAAGTTTCTTCGTAATAAAAGCAAAAAAAGTGGGACAATTATTTTAGGACGGAGGGTGTATGCATGTTTGAATTTTTAAAGGAGGTAATACTCGATATCTAGATGGATTTTCGGTGCATTTTTGGGTCAAAAAAACAGGTTGGATTTTGGATAGGATATGTCATAGCGAAATTTGAATGAGATGGGGGTGGCAACAGTTGTGAAAACCCCCTCCCCCCCCCCCCAGTAAAGAATGTTTTTTTTTTTAAAATAAAATAAAATAATGTTTTTATGTACAAGAACAAGACTGTGCTTTGGACCACAACTCCAACCAACCAAACTAGTTACACTTACACACAGTAGTATGTGGTCCAATTCAACACCAAAGATATTAAATTACTTTTGAAGATAGTAAAGATCAGAAATGAAATGATAATTGAGATGTACTCCTCCCGAATCAATACAAATTAAGCATTTACTATTTGCATCGAAATTAATGAAAAATATTGGTGATCAGATGTAATGAGTATGAAAAGGAAATAATAATTTGTTGTTATCCGTATAACATGTGAGTCTCATTAATATAAAAGTAATAAACTATTTTCATTTTAAGAAATTTTAGTCCCAAAAAAATAGTTACAATTTGAATTTCATGGTAACTCAATTGTTTGTTGACCCTAATTTTATGAAAATTTACGTATTTCAATGCAATTTTAAAAAAATATTTCACCGTTAAAACTATTTTCAATAACAATTTTTAATATGTCATAGATGTATTTAAATTTTTATAAACTTATGATTATATGATTAAAGTTTGATTGAGTTAATCGTAAAAGTTAAAAGTTAAAGTGAGAAAAACATGAGAGACGGAATGAGTAAGTCACATGTAATGTTTCATAATAATAACTTTTTTCGTCACGTAATTCATATGGTATTTGATTTATTATTTTTTGTGAGAATTTTGTTTATACATTTTCATATTACACAATGATAAATTGCGTTAATATTATGACAAAAACTTATGTGAGAACACTATGACCCGTCTCATGGATGAGACGGGTCATTTTTGACCCATGATCCAACTCATTGAACCAGCTCCATGACCCAGGGGCGCGACCCTGCCACGTGGCAGTCTCTCATAGGCCCAAGAGACGGGTCGGATCCATGACCCGCCCAAAAAAAAAATTTGCTCCAGGACCCATGGGTCCGACCCTGACACGTGGCAGCCTCTCAAAGGCCCAAAAAAAAATTTTTTAAATTTTTATATTTTGTTTTTTTTTCGGTTTGTGAAAAATAATAGTTACTATAACATAATGTAATAATTGTATGCATATAAAGTAATAGTTTGTAACATTAAAGTAATACATATATACAGAAAAGTAATAGTGTTTTTCCCTATGCATATAAAGTAATAGTTTGTATACATTAAAGTAATACATATAAAGTAATAGTTTGTATACATTAAAGTAATAGTCGGACCCATGGGTCCTGAAAAGAAAAAAAATTGGCCTATAAGAGGCTGTCACGTGACGGATCATGCCCCATGGGTCATGGGTCGACCCGTCTCATGCATGAGACGGATCCCCTTGTTCTCATGAAAGATCACCTCTAATATTATTTCTTATTTTAATTAATAGAATATTTATTTTAAACTAAACAAAAATGTTTGAAATATATCATCACACTTACATAAGAAGTATCCAATATTCAGTGTTTTACGTAATACTTATCTACATAATAAATATCGCAATTTTCATTTTAAATTATCAGAAAAATATCGCAATTTTATATAAAAAAAGTGACTTAATATAAATTTATCATTGTAAATATAATATACAAACCATATCCAACATGGTAGACCATGACCTCACTTTCTTTTTTATCTTCTAAGAAGAAAATAAAATAAAATATGGTGGGTTATGATTTTGTTTTTTGCTTTCGTAGCCCCAATGATAGGTAACACTTGCTTTTTTATTAGGTGTCACCCCCTACATATGACAAGCGTGGTTTTAGTTTATTTTCCCAAAATTTAAATTACTACCCCTAAATCATTTTTTATTATAGCTAGTAATTTTGGGTTTAATTGAAGCACGTGATTTTTATTTTATTTTTTTACGGATCAGCTATTTTTTTTTAACACAAAAAAAAACTATGCTTGGAACCTCATTATCGAACTTAATATTTGAATTGGAAGAGTAGTTTTAGGTTATTCTTTTCATTACAATTCAAAATGAATATAAATTTAAATTTAAATTTACTTTTAATTAAAATTAAATTATGTTTTATTATTTATTTTGAAATAAAGGGAGAAGATAAATTCATGTATCATTATATTACTCTTTTCTCTATTTGCTCTCAATTATTAAACATGAATCCATAAGTAAGATGTTGTATTGCTCCATTTAAAATGGCTTGTTGAATATTTTTTTTTCAACTACTTAATTCATTTTAAACCATTGCAAGGCCCTGTTGAAACTTTTTAAAAAATTTTAAAAAATAGGGGTGTTGAATAAATTCAACACCTATTGAATCACTTAATTTGCTATTTGGCACAGCATGATTGGTCACTGAATTTTATTTTTCCCAAATCTCATCCAAATTTTTCAAAGACAATTATCTTATATCAAAAAAAATTAATTTTTTTACACCAAACTTCATAATTTTTTTTCTCTATAAATAGAGTCCTCTTTCATTTGATTTGAACACATAAAAAAACACTCTTTTTTCAATATAAATTTCTCAATTATCCTTCATTTTCCACATGAAGTATTTTTTAAATAAAAATTATCGTCATTTTTCGTATTTATTTAATTGCAATTAAAAAATTAATTAAGTATGAAGTATTTTTTTAATTATAAATGATAATAATAATTATTATTATTTTACTAATTATAAAAATAAAGAATATAAAATAAAATAGAAGTGGTAGGGTATAGGATGATGAGTTTGAAGGGTGTTGAATTTTATTAAACAAAATCATTATAGGGTTAAAAACTGAATGGGGTGTTGAATTATTAGGTGAAAGAGAGAAAAGCTGATATGAAGTGTTAAAGTGGGTGTTGAATGTTGTTTGGCTATTGAAATCATTGTAGATTGTCTTAATATTAAAGACATTCAAATTGTCACGAGTCATACTTAGGAATGCAAATAATAAAGTTATAAAAAAGTGTTACAAAATTTAGTTAAGAAAATGATGTGTTAATATTTTATTGGTGATTTTAATTAGAGTTTGGCGGATTCACAATCGATACAAACAATAAAATATCGTCACCTCTTTTTATATCCATTGATGGTGCAGGAATGCGTTTGGGCTCATGTATTGTTGTCCAGCGAGAGATTTGAGCTGACTTGTGATCTGCACAACACAAGAAATGAACCGTGAAACTGCGCCGGGGGTCTTCCAGAAACCCCTCCGGCGTGAGAATCAGTGTTTGGACTGGAAAATGATGATAATAAGAAGGTGTGTGTGTGTATACGTAAATATGCAAAAATGCATTACCTTAGTCCATGATTCTTTTCTCATATTTATAGAGGATGAAGTGGTATTAGGGTTTTCATCTGAATCGTTGGATTGGGTAGCTGTCATTCGTTGGATCATCTTGGTTCCCTAGGCGTACACGTGTCACGCCGTAATTGCTCTGCCTAAGTAAGGACACTGTTGTGTCTGACACGGATAAGTAGTTTGGCTTATAAAGAAAAGTCAACTTGCATGCCTTTTGGCACTATTACTGCTTCCATGATTGCACGCACAGAATGTCCCATTGTCAGGTCTGACCTTAGCCTAAAATAGCTAATTAATCAAGCTTATTGAGGAAGCTAAACGGAGGGACGATCTGGAGCTGTACGTCCAGTAAGACCGTCGCCTTCATTAGGACTCGACGAACGAGTGGACGAGCGAGTTAGATCGCTCAATGACGACGACCGTCGTTTTATGTTGGAATAGACTGGCTTGTGACGGGAAGGCTCGTCGTTAGATGGGCTTGGTCGCTCATTGGCGACGACCGCCATCTAGTATATCGACGAGCCATGTCTTCAAACCTTGATGGGCTTCATTGGTCTTGACCCATTATTTGGGCTTACTAGGCCCCAATCTCGTAGACAGGTATTGGGCTCGGCCCATCACGAAATATCCCGTTCAGTGGCCCTCAACTCATGGGTCGTCTTGACGGGCCAGGAGTTCGCGCTTTATCTTAGGGTTATCCGTACGACCGTCAGTTTTGAAATTTGAATTGTGATGACGTCAGCACTGATGACGTGGATGACCAGGATTCCTTCCTTTATTGACACGCGTCCCACGATGGGATATTCTCCTCGGAAATCACAGAGAGTATTTAATGCGCCCATCATTTCGCCGTTTGGGTTTCCCAGGTATAAACCCTTCATCTTTCCCAAGTATAAAAGCTTCCCCCCTCCTCCATTTTAAACTTTTCGCATCAGAATCCTTTGAGAGCACTAACAGAGAGCAATTTTCGGCAACTAGCAAGAGAAACTCCGGCCACCGTACAAACGTTTTCCGGTGACCTCGATTGTCCTGGCTTCACCACTCCTGAGCCAACCAGTAGCGTGGATAAGGGATTTCTTTGACTTGCCGCTGCTAAATCCACCGGAAAACTCATCGGAAAATGCCTCTGCTCCCCCTTTTTCAGGTAACCCCTTTGATTGTTCTTTGTTTTCTGGGTTTTTCTTTGGGGTTTAGACATTTGTTTAATGGGGCCCAGAACTATAAGCTTTGAGAGAGGGGTTAAGTTTGGCTTTGGGTTGAATCAAAGGGTATACAAATGCGCTAGGGGCATTTGGAAAAAGATTCCTCTGGCTGAATGCTCCTCAATCTTGGTAAAATTTGATTTTGAAAATGAGCCTTTGGGATTTCCAGTTGGTGAGGCTCTTGGGGAATTTGAGGAAGGTGACCCACGGGTGACACCCTTTAGATCTATGAACGACCTACCCAATCACATACGAGCCAACTACTCCCTGTCCCGTCGTGATTCAGTTAGGAGTTTGGTCACAGGGGAATCTAGACCGTCGTTAGATAGGTCATCACCTAAGAATGTTAGGACTGATTCCCTTGCTCTTTCTTATTTTGTAGCAATGGATCACGACGATCGTCCCAACCAACCAAACCCAGACATCAACGAGGCTAGCACTAGCGCTGGGGGCACTCAGATAATTGACGCCTTCCATACAAGCATAAGAGCTGGGAGGAACGAACGAGGTTTTGGAGGCGGGGCATAAGGGAAATGGGCTCTACCCAAAATCGTGCTCAGGAGGCCAGATGTCGGGAAGCAAATGATTGACGCCCTATGAGGCTCGATTAGAGTACAAGCTTCGACATACAGGCTTGAGCACCTTAGTCTGACCAAGTATGAGCCTCGTCGTCAATCCCTTCTGACTAGCAAGGAGAAGGTGGCTTTTTTTTATAAACAATTTGAGTTTGGATTGAGGCTACCCCTTGACCCGTTCATCAATGAATTCTTGGAGGATTCAGCTTGCGTGCCCATGGAGCTCAGCGCCAACGCCGTTAGAATTCTGTCCGGCTTCATCGTACTGTGTAGATTCCTTGGCTACGAGCCATGTAACAAAGTCTTTCGTCAATACTATAGGACGACCAGAACCACTCTACGAGGGAAATCCGTAGTCAGTGTGGCCTCCATTAGGAATGTTCGAGGTTTGTTTTTGGATGTTCAGAACAAGGTCTATGGTTGGGATAACCACATGATTTTGGTGGAAAGCCGAGTAGGGTGGCAGTTTCCCTTCCCGGAGGGCCACAAGATGGTTGAGGACAGGTATGTGTTTCAAGCTCCGTGGGCCGACGAGCTTAAGAAAAAGATTGATGATTCGCTAGACCTTGGATGGGTCTCGTACAAGGATATAGAGGCTTCCCAATGGAGATACATCAGGGCCGGCATGATGTCTAAGCCGTCGATAGAGCCCGAGCCCTTAGTGAAAATCAATCTTGATGCCCGCTATCATGTCTGGGTCGTTCACAACGAGTTGGCCTAGGAGGAGAATTGTGTAACTTGTGCGGCGGCACGTTCGGGTCGTCTGGAAGATTGTTGTGCAAACCTTGAAATGACCAGGGGTTGGGCTCTTACTGCTTTTTCTATTCTGATACATTTGTCTTTTGTCTCGTCGTAAGCAACAAATTAACCTTTTTACCTCTCCGCTTTGCAGTTCTTACTCAAGCCGACGTTGACAGGATCGAAGCAAGAATAATGAGTGGAGCAATCCGAGCCAATGACAGGGGCTCCAAAAAGAAAGATAGGGCTGCCTCCAACACTATACTTGATCGTCAGGGGAATATGACGACGAGGAATGATGAGCTTCCCAAGGACACTATGGGCGCCATTCCTCTAATCGAGAGGGAGCCCGTTGTTGGGGGGCTCAACACTGGAGGTCGTCAAGCTTTCGTGGATGCGCCTGAGAGAGCAGCGGGGACTGAGATTGACGCAAGTGTGGATGCCAATGTTGGAAATCAAATGGTCGTTGCCGACGAGGGTGAGCACGTCAATATGGAGACGGTGGGGAGCTCAGATTCAAACCCTGAATTGCGTGAGGTGGACGGCCAGGCCTCCAGAAAAAGGAAAGAGCATCCGGTTGGATCTAGAGGAGAGAAAGAGAAAAACAAGAAAACCAACAATGACCCACCCAGCTCATCCGAACCCTCTACTCCACGGGCTGAAACTCCTGGCTCGTCTTCAGGGGGCTTGACCAAGGCGAAGGCCAAAGAGATGGCAACTTTGATTGCCAAGGCCTCTCCAATAGCTGGGGTTCCCTATCTGATGAGGAATGGTAACCCACTCCTGTTGGGGATGGCCTTGACTAGACGGGGCAGGGACGTTGACCTGACTCGTTGGATGAAGGAGGCCAAGCTCACTCCCGAGACCTATCACACCCGTCTTGGGCTGATTCAGACAGAGGTAATTCAAATTTATGCTTTTATGATTCTCTCGTCTTCTCATACTTATATTAACCATCTTATTGTTGCAGCTGTCGTCTATGATGGATGCCATGACGTCTGACTTTAGGGCATGCCTCGGCCAGCAGAGCAGCCAGCCGGGCGGTTCAGCCGTCGATGATAAGGGGACGGCTGAGCAGAAGTTAAAAGAAGCTGAGACCAACGTAGGAGAGCTAACTGTTGCCTACGAGTCTTTAATGGCTTAGAAGAATGAGATTGTGAAGGAGGTTGACATCTTGAAGGATGGGAAAACCAAGGCCGAGGCTGATTCGAAGATTTTTCAAAACGGCCTTCGCGTCGCCGAGAATAAGATCACGAAGATGACAACTGACCTCGATGCTGCTCGTGCCCAGATCGAAAAAATGAAGATGGACTATGATGCTGCCTTGGCCCAAGCCAGACTTGACGCTGTCAAAGAGTTTAAGGAGGGTGGTGAGTGACTTTCGATGGTCACGGAGAAGGCGAGGGGCTTCTTCAAAGATGGGGCTAAACATATGGCCAGGTGGCTCCTCGTGTATTCGAAGACAAAGGACCTGCTTTCTACGAAGGGAGCTGGCCGATCTCTGCACTGAGGAGTCGTATGATCAAGAGGCTCGTTCAGTCCATCCTCTCGTTCCATATACTGACAACGATTTTCTTATCATCAGGGAAGACGACGAGAAGAATGGGAAGGACGAGTGGTTAGCCCCTGCCGTCGACCCAAGGAATTTCGATGCCTACTATGCCCATTTCATCGAGAACGGCCCTGATCCTGATGAGGCTCCGACCAATGCCGACGATCTTCAGTGATCTATTTTTGTGAGATGGTTTGTAATGTCTCAAACAATGCTTCACCCTGGTTTTGCGGTTTCAAACAATGTTTCAAACAATTTTTATTTTGTAATGTAATTGACCTGTTTCCTCGTTGCTTAGAGGAGGTCGTACAATTTGGTTAATGTTTTAGTTATTCAATGCCTATGTTTTCTGTTCGTTAATCTGTATGTTAACGTAGATAGCATGTGATAACTTATTAGATGAGTAAGTTTGAGGACAAGTGTGAATGGTCGTCGTAAGTGATGGCCAGAATGTGGGTCATCCTAAAATGGCAGACCCTTATTCACACTTGTGTTTTCTCAACTTCTCAATGTCTTGTAGGAATAGTACGAAGGTCCATAGACCTTTGTTCGTAGGCAAGATTCTATAGACGAGTCGTCTTATTCCGTTATAGCAATCGACGAGGTCTGGCTTTGTCTAACCTTTATACATGGCTAAAGTGGGAGTAAGTGTCGAAGTCTTGGCTTCGACTGATCTTTATACTTGATCAAAGTGATTGTAGGGGTCGAAGTTTTGGCTTCAACCGATCTAATTTTCTTGAGTTTGTAGAGAATGTCCAACAAAGCGACGAGTTTCCATTGATAATCTCTGTTCAACAACGATATTACATTGACATCTAATCGCTTTTTTAAACTACTGGGATTTATAGTCTATCCCTTACAAACTTCCAAAAACTTCAAAAATTTCTTTTGACAGGAGTTAAATAAAGAACCACAAGTGAGGTGCCCTGAGGGCGCTGAGGGGTGACGACGATCTTAGAAATAATACTTCATGAGGTGGTTGGCGTGCCACGGATGTTTGAGTTGTTCACCATTTGGCTTAGCAAGGCAATATGTCCCTTCTCTAACCACACTGGTGACAATGTAAGGTCCTTCCCAGTTGGGGGAGAGTTTGTTCTGACGGGCCTTGAGTCCCGTTGCTTCAATTTTTCTAAGGACGTGATCTCCGACCTTGAAAATTCTTTTCTTCACTTTCTTATCGTGAGTACGCCTTGGTTCTTTTCTTGTAATTCTCCATCCTCGGCCGAGCGTCCAATCGTCGCTCGTCCACAAGGTCGAGGTCGACACATGCATTTGTGGATATTCTTCTCAATGTCGTAGAGGGCCACTTGATCGGTTGGAAGGCGAAGCTCGGCGGGAGCCGTGGCCTCGAGCCATAGGCCAAAGCAAATGGGGTTTCCGTAGGCCCCGGGTGGTTGTGCGGGCGCCTGAGAGGCTGAAGGGAGTCCGTCCAACCATCTTGTATCCCGTCCTTCAATATTTTTACACAAAGCCGACAAGACGAGCTTGTTTGCTGCTTCAGCTTGTCCATTGCCTTGGGGATAGGCAACAGACGACTTAGAATGCTTGACCCCCATTCTGTTTAACTCTTGCTCAAACTTCCGAGAAAGCTGTAGGCCGTTGTCAGAAACAATTACCCTTGGAATTCCAAAGCGACACCATATTGAATCGTGGATGAAGCTTAGGGCATTGTTTTCTGTAATTTTGTTCAGGGCTTTAGCCTCCACCCACTTGGAAAAATAATCAACTGCCACAATCACATACTTCACTCCTCCCTTGGCCTGTCGGAAAGGCCCAATCAAGTCAACACCCCACATGTCGAGGCTAAGGCTAGTTTGCCATGTAGCGGGGTCTGATTCCACGTCGTTGGAAGTTTTGGGAGGTCGGCGAACCGGTGGCACGTATCACATTTCTTCACAAATTGCTTGGCATCCTCTCGGAGATGGGGCCAGTAATACCCCATGGTGATTAACTTGTCTGCCAATGTACGGGCCCCAGGATGGCCCCCACATTCTCCTTGATGCACTTCAAAAAGCAGCTTCACTACTTTATCAGGGTGGACGCACTTCAACAGTGGCCTGGTGATGGATCGTCTATAAAGTTCGCCCTCTACGACCGAGAATCGGGCGGCCTTCCTCTTGATTTGCCGTGCCAATATTTCATCAGTTGGTAGCTCGTCTTTTTCAATAAATTCCTTCAGCTCGTCAAACCAACACCTTGGTCCGTCTCCTACGCACATAACCTTTACTCGCTCGTATACCGGCTGCTCGAGGTAGGCCAGGTGATGGCCATGTTCCTCCTCCGGCAATTGATCAATGGCTAATTTAGAGAGTAGGTCGGCGTGTTCATTACCTTCTCTGGCTATTCTCTGGATGGCCCAAAACTCCAGCCCCTGAATTAACTCGCCGACCAAGGCATGATACTTCTGCAGGGTTGAGTCGACGACTTGGTAGTCCCCACGAACTTGGTTCACAATTAGCTGAGAATCACAGAAAGCTACAATTTTAGTAGCCCCAAAACACTTAGTGTACTCAATTGCCGTTACAAGTGCTTCATACTCCGCCTGGTTGTTTGACGCCTGAAATTTGAATCTCAACACTTCTTCAAAAACCGTGTTACTTTCTGGCTCGACGAGCACAATTCCCGCCCCACTGAGATCTCTTGTTGCCGACCCATCTGAAAAAATCTTCCAACATCCTAAGGGCAAGACCAATTCCTCCGGTTTGTCGTCGACCTGCTTGCCCTTGTTCTTCATCTTTTGTGGCGGCCTTTGGTCGTCGTCAATGGTGAACGACGTCTCAACCAGGAAATCAGCCAAGGCCTGGGCTTGAAAGGTCTTCCTCGCCATGTATCGGATGTCAAACTCCGTCAGTTCAATGCTCCAATTCAGTAGACGACTGGAGCTCTCAGGGCGATGCAAGATCTTGCGCAGTGGGGCATTTGTGTATACAATGATGGGGTTGGCTGAGAAATAAGCTCGTAGCTTTCGTGTTGTAATGACGAGAGCATAAGCTATTTTCTCAGTGTTAAAGTAACGTATTTCTACATCCGATAAAGCCTTGCTCACGTAGTACACTGGCCTCTGTATCCCACCTTCCTCCCTAACCATCACGGCGGCGACGGCCTTGTCACTCGCCGAGAGGTATACATAAAGGTCTTCTCCCGCAACGGGACTGCTGAGGAGTGGTGGGGAGCCAAGGTACTCTTTAAGCTGTCTAAACGACTCAGAACATTCCTCCGTCCATTTGAAGTCCTTTGCACTACGGATAGCTTTAAAAAATGGAAGTGATCTTTTGGCGGATTTGGAAATGAAACGACCCAAAGCCGCTACTCGTCCATTCAGCCGCTGGACTTCCTTGATGCTCGTAGGTTCAGCCATGTCAATCAGAGCCTTAATCTTTTCGGGGTTGGCTTCAATCCCTCGTTGTGAAAGCATGAATCCCAAGAATTTTCCTGCGGCAACTCCAAACACACACTTGGCCGGGTTGAGCACCATATCATTTGCTCGAAGGTTAGTGAAGGTTTGCTGGAGGTCGTCTACATGCTTTCTCTTTCTCGACTTGACGACCATGTCGTCGATATATGCCTCCAAGTTGTCACCGAGCTGTCCTTTGAAGACCTTATTGATCATCCTCTGGTATGTTGCTCCGGCATTTTTTAGCCCAAAGGGCATCTTAGTATAGAAATAGGTTCCCCTTGCGGCCTGGAAGACCGTCTTTGGAATGTCTTCTTCGGCCATCTTTATTTGGTGATAGCCAGAATACGCGTCCAGAAAGCTCAAGGTCGTATGACCAGCCACAGAGTCGACGAGCTTGTCGATTCTAGGCAGGGGGTAACTGTCTTTTGGGCATGCCAAATTCAGGTCGGTGAAATCCACGCACAGCCTCCACTTTCCATTGGGTTTTTTGACCAGAACCACATTAGCCAACCACGTCGTGAACCCAACGTCCACGATAATTCCAGCACTTAGTAGCTTCTCAATCTCTTGCTTTATAGCGACCTCCTTCTCAGTTGAAAAAATTCTGCACCTTTGCTCCTTGAATTTCATTGTGGGATTCACTGCGAGCCTATGGACGGCCACATCTTCTCTAATACCCTTTATATCTTCAACTCTCCAGGCAAAGACATCGAGGTTTTGTTTGAGTAGGGAGATTATCTCTTCCCTCTCCTCAGTAGATAACTGAGACCCCAGTTTGATCTTCTGCTCTCGATAGTCCGGGTTGATGATTAGCTCAGTTAGCTCGTCGGCTGGCTTCATTTCCGGAGCATCGTCTCTAAAATCCATGGATTCAATAACAATCTCTTTGATTTTCTTTCTTGCTTCGGGAGTGAGGTCTGGAACCTCGTCTTCAATCAGCTTATCTAGCTCGGCCCCCGATTCATGGGTGACCAAAAGTTGCGGGGACGCAGCTTGGTCGTCCATGAATTTTTCAGCAAAGGCTTCTGGGTCATCTACACACTTGATGGTGGAAATATTGGAATAAGAGGTCGTCGTTTGTTTGATTGACTTAGAGAGCTTCACAATTTGATCTGGGTCGTCTATTTCAAAAGTCCGCTTTGCCTTTAGCACATGCTCCAAGAATTCTGGGGCCGTCCCCAACACACATCCAATTCCCAAGCGTGTAGGAAATTTAACTCGTTGATGAGGGACTGAAGCGACGATCCCTAAGGCAGCTTGGACAGGTTGGCCGAGAATTGCATGGTAGTCACTGATGACATCAATCACAATAAAAGTCACGGTCTGAATGGTTCTCAACGGGTGTTCTCCGATATCGACGGGAAGGTCAATCTGACCCTTTGCA
This sequence comes from Adenophora triphylla var. japonica, assembly GCA_022495995.1. Classification (NCBI taxonomy): domain Eukaryota; kingdom Viridiplantae; phylum Streptophyta; class Magnoliopsida; order Asterales; family Campanulaceae; genus Adenophora; species Adenophora triphylla. The sequence continues at coordinate 9,157 of JAFEMH010006248.1, read as the reverse complement.
TCTACCCTGTGGTTGGTGAATCCCTCTAGACGACCTAAGTAGGGACTTAGGCGACTATCGGGTAGACCCATCCGCTGGTAGACATTGTAAAACAAGATATCTTTGGCCGCCCCCGTGTCAATTAGAACCCGCCTCGACTCACAATTGTCGATAAAACCAGGGATGACCAATGTCTGTTGACGAGCCAATGGATTGGCTGATAGCTCGTAGGGGTAGAACTTATCACATCATTTGGGATCTCATACTTTAGGGGAACATGGGGGGCTTTTTTCAGGTGGTAAATTGCGCTTTTGATTTGATTTTTGCTGGTTTCTTCAGAGATTACCAAAACCATCCTTGGTTGTTTCTCCGGGGGGTCGTTGTTGGCTGCTTGACGATCCCTCCTCACGTACTGCTCAAGACGACCATCATCAATCCACCTTTGAATAATCTTCTTCAAACTGAAGCGCTCTTCAGTGTCATGTCCCTTATCCCGATGGTACTCACAATATTTATTCATATTTTTCTTCCCCTTTCCATTGGGGTTCATCTTTGGCGCCGGGCCAAAATCTACATTGCTCAAAATTTCAGCCCGCGACACTGTCAGGGGAGTGTATGATTCTAGAACCTTTTCAGCTTTTACTTGCTTGTTTTTCCCTTTCTCTCCAGCCTTATCCTTTTTTGACTTTGCCGTCTCACCATCGTCGACGGCCTTTCCTTCCCTTTGTAACTTTCTCTCCTCAGCCTCGGCTACAGCATATGCTTTGGCGTAGAGATCCTTTCGGGATTTGGCTGAATGGACTTGTAACTCGTAGTCCAGAGTGGAAGAAACAATACTGTGCCTGAAACAATTGATAATTTCCCTATCCGTCAGATCTTCATCAATCTGATCCACTAACTTTTTAAATCTTTTGAATTAGCTCATGGAGCTTTCATTGGCTCCCTGGGATATGTTGCTGAGGTCGTTGACAGTCTTACGACGGTCTCCCGCTGTTGCAAATCGTCCCAAGAACTTTTTTCTCATCTGCTTCCATAACTCAATGCTCCCCTTAGGAAGGCCTCTAAACCATCGTAAAGCAGCGTCTGTTAGCGTGCTTGTAAGGGCTTTACACATAACATCGTCGTGTCCTGATGCTCTAGCTACCACATACATCTGAGCTTCAAGATGTTGTATGTGATCTATTGCACTTGTCGAGCCGTCATATTGTTTCAAATCAGGAAGTTTAAAACCTATTTCGGGAGGTCCTGTCTCTAGCATCCACTGTGCCAAGGGATTCATAGTGCCACCGTCATCTTCCAAATCGTCACTATCTACCTTGTTTCTCTTGGTCGTCAACTCCTCCACCTGACGCTTGAGTCTTAGAAATTCTCTCATATCGACCTCGCCTGCTGGGCCGGCGGGAGGGATCCTATCTCGACGAGGCCCCCGGGCTACGGTATTAGACCGTTGCCTCTCGGTGGGAGCAGGTCGTCGGGAGATGGATCTTTCTCCCCTGTAGCTTGGTGGTGGAGATGGCCTATAAGATCTTGACGGCTCCCGTTCACGACGAGGTGGGGAGCGCGTTCTTTCCCGATAACTTGGGGCTCGTTCATTTCTTAACGATGGGGTCATTTGATGACCACGAACAACTTGGTTCTGGACAGGGTTCTCATTGGCTAAAGATCGATGAGGCTCACCTTCTGCCTCATCCCGTCGTCGCTGCGATGGGACTCCTTCACTTCGTCTTGGTTGAGGTGCTCCCTTAGGTCAAGTTGCAGCACAATTATTCTCCCTCTGGTTTCTTCTTCTTCTCCCCGACGAGACAGTGTTGTGAGATGCCTGTGGGGGTTGGTCCTCAGCCAATTGTATGAGCTCGTTCTGGATTCTTATGAGTTCGTGGAGAGTGTTGGCTCTTTCCACGAGGAATGTCGCTCTGTCGAGGGGGGGTTGGATGGACCTCCCATGTTTCGTGCAGCAGTTCCCTCGGGCCTCCTTTCCAGAGGGGGTCGTCGTTGTCTCTCGATTGCTTGCCTTTTATCCCTTCTCCTTGCAGTAGGAAGGACAGTGTCATCTACCACACCATGTGACCTGGTGACCCTTCGGTTAGGGTTCCTAGGTTGAGGTGAGGGAGGTCTGGGCTCTTGTTGGCACTGCTGAGGGGAAGGTGGTCGGCCTGCGTCTCCGGTGGATTTGCTAGCGGTGTGTCCGTCTGACACCATTTTCCAGGTATTTTCCGGATGTTATTCTGTGGTTGAAGATCACTGACAAGCGTTTCCCGGTAATGGAACCAATCTGATGGTGCAGGAATGCGTTTGGGCTCAGGTATTATTGTCCAGCGAGAGATTTGAGCTGACTTGTGATCTGCACAACACAAGAAATGAACCGTGAAACTGTTCCGGGGGTCTTCAGGCAAGCCCCTCCGGCGTGAGAATCAGTGTTTGGACTGGAAAATGATGATAATAAGAAGGTGTGTGTGTGTATACGTAAATATGCAGAAATGCATTACCTTAGTCCATGATTCTGTTCCCATATTTATAGAGGATGAAGTGGTATTAGGGTTTTCATCTGAACCGTTGGATTGGGTAGCTGCCATCCGTTGGGTCATCTTGGTTCCCTAGGCGTACACGTGTCACGCCGTGATTACTCCGCCTAAGTAAGGACACTGTTGTGTCTGACACGGGTAAGTAGTTTGGCTTATAAAGAAAAGTCAACCTGCACGCCTTTTGGTGCTATTACTGCTTCCATGATTGCACGCACAGAATGTCCCATTGTCAGGTCTGACCTTAGCCTAAAATAGCTAATTAATCAAGCTTATTGAGGAAGCTAAACGAAGGGACAATCTGGAGCTGTACGTCCAATAAGACCGTCGCCTTCATTAGGACTCGACGAACGAGTGGACGAGCGAGTTAGATCGCTCAATGACGACGACCGTCGTTTTATGTTGGAATAGACTGGCTTGTGATGGGAAGGCTCGTCGTTAGATGGGCTTGGTCGCTCATTGGCGACGACCGCCATCTAGTATATCGACGAGCCATGTCTTCAAACCTTGATGGGCTTCATTGGTCTTGACCCATTATTTGGGCTTACTGGGCCCCAATCTCGTAGACAGGTATTGGGCTCGGCCTATTACGAAATATCCCGTTCATCCATTATTTTGTAGACTTCTTTTGTATCAGTGGCATTGCCACATACATAATACATCGTTTTCTTCATTTGGTCATTTTTCACATAAAATTCTCCTTATTAATTTATGTCAAATATTGTCAATATATTCAGATGGTGTTATGGGATTTTTTATTTTTTTTTTGAAATTCCTAATCTCAATTCTAGTCAGGATGCATTGAACCCAAAACATTTATTACAGAGACTCTCAAGATGTCGCTTGGGCACAAGCCCTTTGGCTGTTATGGGATTAGGGAATCTATATCTATATATATATTATATACTCTATGTGTCTCACTACAAACTAAACACTTTCATCTTTGGGCGTCTCATTATAAGCACTTCCTAAAATAGATATATTTTATTAGTTTTATATTAATGAGACTCGCATGTCATACTCATAACAACAATTCAATTATTATTTTCTAACTCACTTTCTCTCTAATATCTCACTTTTCATACTCACAACACCTAATAAACTACAATTTTTCTTAATTTTTTGCAAACATTAACTAGGAAGATTGTAGTGGGACAGAGGAAATATATAATAACAATAAAGTCTAGTTTTCCTTTCAAAAAATGGTAAAGGGCAAATAAGTCTATAAAGATAATTATATGGATTTGGGCCGAATGTGATATGGACAAATTTAAAAAAAATGAATTGTTGAATATGTTTTAAAATTTTTGTTTGGTCATTTTGACTATGATTAATTAATTTTGAAATGGCCTGATTTTGATGATGATGCCACAGGAAATGTGCTTATCAATCTTTCTCCACGTGGCAGGACAGATCACCTGACTTCTTGACCTGAAACCAGAACCCACGACTAGCTGGATGTATCTCCGGCTTAGACCCTTGGGCGTGAGAGTAAGTATATGAATTGGAGAGCAAGTAATGTATTGAACAAGAATATTCAAATGACAAAATTGCAGTTATCTTGGAACCGTCGTAGTGGTAATGTATTTATAGTTTGATGTAGATGGTTTATTTGGCAGGGCTACATGAGCTCTGAGATTTGTGGGACAGTTATGCATCATGTGAACGTGTCCTTAAACGGTCCCTGATTTGTAAGGAAGCAGTTATGGAAAGAGTACAAGCACGTGCGCAGAATCAAGCTGTAGGTCGACGCTAGCTTGGCAGGTCGAGGTCGACGCTTGGGGTTTGGTCGACCTGACTGACGGGTAGAGATGGATCGTACCCATAACATGACTTGGATCATAAGGTCGGACTTAGTTAGGTCGGGACCTGGTAGGTCGGACAATGAATTTAAGTCGACATATCAATAAGATGGGCCTTGGGCCATGTGCTCATTGGGTCTAGCCCATTGAGAATGTGGTGACCATAATTTCTTGAGGGCTGGGCTTTATTCGCTTGGCCCAGTTCGATACTTTTGGTATGTTCAGTGGCCCCCAACTTTCGAGTTGACTTTGTCGACTAGGAAGTTAAGGAAATTTTGATGAGGATTGTTGTGACTCGCCGGTCGCTGCCCGTTCTGAAGTTTAGTCTGTCACGACCCTAACCTTAGGCACCATTTTACTCACGTGTTGGGCACGTGGAGCGGGGTCGTTGCATTTTATTGGTTACATTTCATAATAAGTGGGATTTTTATATGTTAGTTTTAACATTTTAATAAATTATTTGACATCTTAGTTATGTTAATAAATTGTGTGATGTTTTAAGAGTGTTAATAAATTAATTTTAATTACTTAATGTCTAAATGAAATAAAAAGGAATTTTGTAGTAAAGTAATAATATTGAAAATATTAATTAAAAAAAGCTTTACAAAATATGGAGGGGCTTAAGTGTCAAAGGTGAAGTTTAAGGTAGTACTTGAATTAACTCATCCTTGGAGGGCTAAAGTGAAAAATTCTATTTATAAATATCTTCTTCCTCTTTCTTCAGGAGAACCGGCGAGAGAGAGAGAGTGTACGAGAGAAATGGAGAGGAAGAGAGAAAGAAAAGAAATACTTCCTCCGTTTCAAAATATTTTCCAAAAAATTTAGAAAATCAACCGCTAGTCCGATTGACGATTCGACTGCGGCGGAGCGATCAGGGAGACGAGGAGAACGTTTAGAGCCGATCAGATCGTCTTTTCATTTCGACATAATTTGGGTGAGTTATTATGATTCCTTTCAAATAGTTGTGCATATTAAATTAAATGGTGATATTATGTGTTAGAAATGATATTTTGTATTATGGGACCAAAATATTTGGCTTTTGGTAATTTTTGGAATTTATTTGAATTGTGGGAATAAAAAGGGAAAAATGGATTATTTGATTGAGTAGGGTAAGGTTTGGCTTGAAAATGATAAAATGATATTTATATGTGGCTTTATTATATTATATATATGATTGTTGGAATTTTAGTCACTTCTTACGACTTTGAGAATAACAAGGAAAGTTCGGGTTCGAATCGAATATGGTAGTGGCGGATCGTTTACTTGGCTTGGAAATGTTAAGGATTTAGGTGATATTCATGGTTCTTGTAATGAGTAGTCAATTAAAATGGCCTTGGAATTAAACAGGAAGGATTATATATAAAACTTGATATTAGGTATTATAATGAACTCGGTCAAGGTTGGAACATTTATTTGGGGTGAGTGAAATAGAAAGAAAAGGAGTTGGGATGAAATGAAATACTTTGATGTCATGGCAATAGAAATTGGTTGGAAATTGAGGGAGTTGTGGTATATAGGTTATATGATGTATTAGGTGTAATATGGTTGTTAGGCATATGTGTTATATGGCTTGGAGGGAGTATAATTATAGTCTATATATATATATATATCTAGTGAAGTTGGTTTGGTTGAAATGGAACGAGAATTGAGTTGGATTTGCTTAACTCGGAAGAACAAGGAAAAGGTGATGGAATAGTGGGGTGGCTATGAAATAATTGTGGTATAGGTGTTATAAGCTATGGATTGAGTGTTTCTAGGGGTTAAAGATGATATATAAATTGTTTTTGAGTGAGTTTGGTGCATTTGGGTGAAAGAAAGGAAAAATGGTGTTTTGGGGTTGGATGGAAGGCGATGAAAACATCGGCAACCATTACAGGCTAAGGCAGCGACTCGTGCCCTAGAGCACGAGTCGTGACCTGGGAAATCAAGTCGAGTGCCTTGAAGGGAGACGCATGACTCTGGCTTGAGGTAAAAGGGCACGAGTCGTGCCCTGGAGCACGAGTCGTGCCTTCCCCTGCACTCTTGAACTGTTTTGCAAGTCTTGAAAATCTAATTTATCTAAGGTATAATGGAACACTTTTCCACTATAATACTAGTACAACATTAGTACTTCACAACTATGTTTTACTTGGTCAAATCGGATAATTGGAAGGGCTTTAAATATTGCTTAGAAAACGGCTGGAAGTCATTTTTAATTGAAAAACCAAAGTTATAGGAACTTGGTATTTGTTTATGGAGCTTGAAAGGGAGTTGTGTAATGTGATATTACGAATACGTAGAGCTACTTGTATGTTACTATACCTACGTGGTTACCTCCGAATGGTTATATGATAATATGGTACTTGAAATAATTGTTGCACGACATCATATAATTGATTATGAGCATACATGGATTATTATTGTCTCAATAGTGTATATATATATATATATGTAACACTATTTGAAGATAAACATGAGTAATTGTACCATGTTTTATACTGTTCAACATGAGTAATTGTATCATGTTTTATACTGTTCAACATGAGTAATTGTACCATGTTTTATACTGTTCAATATGAGTAATTGTACCATGTTATATATATTGACATCCTATTGGGTGGATTTAACTTCAAGTAACTGTTATGTGCTTGAATGTGATTATGATTATGTTTAATATCAGCTGATATTTCGGGGGTATAATGGAATACGACCACTTATGAGAAGTTGTAACATAAGGTGCTCGGGTTTCATTATACTTGTGTCCGTTTCCACCCCACTGTGACCACAGTTTGGGGCTCAGTTACTATGGATATGCCTAAGCAGTTCATAGGATACTGATACCTTACATGGTTCCCTGAAAAATGGGTCTTGTAAGGCGTGAATAGGCCTAAGCCGTTCACATATATAGAGGATGGGTTCCCATGAGGATGTATGCCCATACCTACGTAGTACGACTTATTGTTCAAATGGGAAAAGGTAAGATCAGGTAATGTAATGTATTTACAGTATTCCAAATATGATGTGGAACAACTTGCTTACGTGTTGCATCTTATATGGCATATTGCTGCATGCATAATAACTTGCTGAGATTATTTCTCACCCCTTCTCCCTTTAATTTTTTTAGATTCAGTTTGAGACGGGTAGACCAGACCGGTGAGGCCGGGGAGGAGTTTAGACCGTCTCTTGGGTTGTCAGGGTATGATATGATAGGGAGTTGGGAATGCAGTTGTGGTTATTATTAATTTGTGGAGAATTTCATTGTTTAAAGCTTTTATAAATACTTTCAGTTGTAAATTAAAACAGGTTATCATTTTTAAAGCAGGTTGACGTCACCTCCTAGTGGAGTGGTCTTGTGGTTTTATTTTCAAAAGTTTAATTGACTTTCATCATAATTAAAGGAAAAGTTTTAATTTTTAGCGGGTGGTTTGGGGACCCTCCAGCTGGGGCACGATTTTATAGGTCCCGGGGTTGGGGAGGCCCCACAGTTGGTATCAAAGCTAAGGTTAGAAGTCAAGGGTAGAAGTCTAGTCTAAGGGGGAGTGTGTGATACCTGACGACGAGTGTTTAGCGCAGGAATTTGTTCAATGGCGGAAAATAGTAATGACCAACCAAGGGAATAAGGAATTATGAGTAATATGGAGAGATAGATTCCTCCGCTGTCATTAGAAGTATATTACCTGTCTCAGGAAGTAGGGGCAGTACCTGTATGAATCCCCGTTCACCTCATTATTATGTGGCATTGTATTTCTGCTTTTATTTGCATAATTGGCCTAAGAATTTGCCTTATGTGCTAGAGGTATCTACTTCTATGGGAGAGTACCTCGAATTATACTTGATTATCATGGTTATGACGTGATTATGTGGGCATGTATTGCCAGTGGATGTGGTAGATATACCAATCCGTGATATCTTTGTTATACTTGACTTGAACTGGTTAAGTAGTTGTTGTGCTTGGGGAGGACTGTCGCAAGAAGCGAGTCTCCTTATCTATGGTTGAATTGCCTCTGTGTTTAGTTGAGGCGGATAAGTTATTAATTGATATTTATGTCATATATGCATTAAATGTCAATAAGTATAGTTTAAATAATATGAGAGTTAAATGGGATTATGTATTAGAAGTGAGTAAAAGTCACCTGAATTACCTCATTAATGTTGGTAAAAGAATTGGTAAAGTGTTTTTATCGAGAATGAGTGCATGCCGCCCGGAGTTAAGAGGCGATAGAATTCCTTATGGATTTAAAGACAGGGTGGTTGCCCATATCCAAAACACCTTATAGAAGGGCATATGGTTGTGTTGTAAATATGATGAGTAGAATTTTAAAACCCGATTTGGATATTTTAGTGGTATTTCCGATGGATGCTATCTTTGTATATTCGTAGTTGTGGAAAGATTTTCAAAATCCAATTGCAAGTTATGTCACTGTGTCTTGTGAGAATCAAATGTTAATAGAATTCAACAGAGTGTGAATTTGGCTCGAAAAGATGGTAATTTTGGGGTCTTGTAATTTTAAGCCCGATATTGTTATTACTTTTTCGAGGGATTGAGACCACACGATCAATTGAGAATAACCTTCGACGAAGAAGGGTTAGAACTCCGTTGTTTTCTAGGATTGACAAAAGTTATTATTAAAAGAGTATTGATAGGATTTCCGAAGAAATTGTAACTTGATGATTCAATTGCTTTTGAAGGAGAGTATCATTTATATGGAAATGTTAAAGTGTGAAATCAACTTCGCGAATGGAAGATGGATTGACTACGGCTTTCGAATTCCTTTACCCTACTTGATGGATGTGAACTTGTAGTTGTCATATGCGCTGGTCAAGAGAAGGATTTGGGTTGTGCTTTATTAGACTGGGAAGGCGATAGCTTATGCTTCG